>MPNW01000668.1:0-7500 GCA_011800805.1 Hirudo medicinalis | reverse complement strand
ACATCAACGTTCGAATGATAGACGCCGGCTACAAAAACCAAAATTTAGCGGCTGCTACTCCGAGCCTCCTGTACTGCATGGTTTGCGGCGATCGCGCTTCCGGTCGTCACTATGGCGTCCTCAGCTGCGACGGCTGCCGAGGCTTCTTCAAGCGCAGCGTCAGACGAAACATGCGCTACACTTGCAAGGCTTCGAATCGCTGCGTCGTCGACGCTGCCAGACGCAACCAGTGTCAGGCATGTCGTTTCAGTAGATGCCTAGCTGTTAAGATGAACAGAGATGGTTAGCAACTTTTTGCAAATTAATTATTCATTAACCATCCTAATTCTTTCATTTATTGACTCAGCTGTTCAACACGAACGAGTACCCCGCACCCCGAACTACGCCCATCCCGACAGAGGTCATGAGCACGAGAGCCAATCAGCTGCGGGGGATTGTGACCTATTTCTTGAGAGGAAGAGGTTAGTTTAAATGGTTTGGAGATGTTTAATTGAATATAATCTTTAGTGATATTATAATATTTGATTGGAAGGAATAAATAATATTCAATAATTTTCACTAATTTTGATAAACAAATTATTCGTATATTTACCTAAAAACATTGAAATCACGATGAATAAGCTGTCATTGGTGAAAAGACCTCAATAAAATTCAAATTCAAATTCAAATCGTCCAATAGAATGAAGAGGAAACGTTCCCAATGTCCAATCAGTCCTAACTATGTTGGTGTCTACCAATCAAAACAAGAGGAGCAGAGCCAATCGGGTTGCTCGGCTACTGTAAACAAGGAATTGTTGAATGAAATGAAACCATCCACTGATGAGACAACTACAACTACCTTTGAACATTTTCATTCATTAAAATCCGTCAGCCAATCGCCTTCCAAATCAGGTTCGGTTTTCCCCAAGATGTCTCCATAAATAGAAACGTAAACAATAAATACAAACGGATGTGTAATTGTAACATGTAAAATAATTAATTAATTAATATTTGAATGATTTAATTATAATCACAATGTTTTGATTTTGCCGAAAGAATCCCACTTGGAAACAACGGAAGATCATCATCATCATCATCATCATCATCATCATCATCAACTTCAGCTTCAAACGCCTGTGTCGCTGGCTTCAATGGCGACAGCAAGCTCAGGTAACTGATGAGAATGATCAATAATTGAATTCAAGTCACTAGACAACCATCTTGGTCACTCGGTTGACTTTAATAATTATCAAATTATTAATTAGATATTTAACATGTAACTTTATTACTAAGTATAATTTCATAATTATTATAATTTATTGTTTATTATAATCAATCAAATGCAGCATCAGCAGACGTCGACCAGCGGACGTTCAACAGTCCTCCAGTGCCAGAATTCTTCCGCCAAGAACTACCATTTCCAGTGACGTCATCACTCCAGAGTCAATGCCTCGTCTGCCCGAGCGATAGGCGCCATGTCTGTTTCAGCCAGCTCCATCATAATAATAATAATCATCATCATCATCAACATCATAATCATCATCATCACCATCTTCTTCGTCGTCATGGTTATGTTGCAGAACAAGGATTGAATGATGAGGTGGGCAATGATAAGTCAAAACAGCACAACAATAACGACAACGACGACGACGACGACGACGACGACAACAACAACAACAACAACAACAACAACAATAATAATAATAATAATAATAATAATAATAATAATAATAATAATAATAATAATAATAATAACAATAATAATAACAACAACAACAACAATAATAATAATAATAATAATAATAAAGTGACACCAATACCATAACTAGATGGTTAGGTTAGGATGGTGCTCCCACAACGGGGTTTGAACCACCGCTGCCATCGTGACAGACGAAAGTCGTAGCGGGTGGACGACGGGATCGGTTCAAGAAGCGTTTCCAGCCTTTCCATCCTCAGTGAGAGCGAACGTGCGAACATAATAGGACGTGGAATCGGCTGCACTCTGCACCATTAACCACGTCGTTCATATCCTTCCACGCTCGTACAAAGAAGACTGGAAAAGTTGGAAAAGTTTAAAAAACAAAAAACAAAAAAACTTTTACAAACCGCAATACTTTGCAGTCATTTTTTCCCGCCGAAACTTCTCCGCTTCAACAGCTGCCTCGTCCGTTAGAAAAGGAAAAAAAAGTTGTTATTTACTCCCCTCCTTTACGACCTGCTTATTCTTAACCCGACCCCAAACATGCCGTAATGGCCGAGCCCGAGACCAAAGAAATGTCGATTATTATCAATCACTTTGTTAGCAAAAGATTTGTTCAATTGAGTACTTGTTATAAAATTTAATTCGATGAATTACTTGAGCTTATAAAATCCTTTGTAATGTATTTTCATTTAAAAAGAACTAAAATGAAAAAAAAAATCTCAGGTTCAGACTTCAAAGCTCGAAGCTATTTTTTGACTTAATTTGCCTGAACTGATCGCAGAAGGATTTTCTGGGAAAAACCAGGAAAATGATCGAACTCGCTTAAGCTTTGAGGACATAAATTTAAGGATTTGAAAATGTGGCTGGATTTTTAAAATCCCCGAGAAATGGAAATATATTATCGTCTGCAGACGTAAGAGGATAAGGCTTTTCATCAGACTCCTCAAATAAAATCAACGCTGTCAAGGAGCAAGCACCCTTGACATGACATTAATGACGTTCACGACATTTATAAGCCGGCAATATTCGCATTTAACCCGATAATTATAGGATTGTACTCCAATTCAGTCTTTTTCATTCCAAATTGACTCTTCAAGCATCTTATAATTTCTAAAAAAAAAGTCCTAAAAAAAAACCCCAACTACTCTTAAAACAATCATTTGAGAAGTAATTCAAGTCGTCATTACTCTTGCATCTCCACTCCTACGACAATAAATCATAACTTATCTTCAGCACGAGCGTCTGAAGACTTCTTCGACTTGGAGATAAGCAATAAACTCAAAACTGAACGGAGGAGTGAATGGAAAACGACAGCTGCCGTTGTCATTGGCAACCGAAAGCCAAACTGAAGCCAGGTTGGAGTGGGAGTTATGACTGATCCAGATGCACATTGTGTCCACGTCAGTTGTCCGTTCGAGGCTAAGAGGAATCTTGTGTTTTGAAAACAATCTTTCCTCTCACGAGAACAACAATAATAATACAAAATACAATAACAACAACAACAATAATAATGATGATGATAATAATAAAAATACTAATACTAATAATAAAAATACGTTATTTATATAGCGCTGTAAGCATGAGGAAAAAATAATAAAAAGACAATTATTATTAGATTCTTATAAATAATTAATAATAAAGTTATTATTAATGTCTTTATTATTATTATTATTATTATTATTATTATTATTATTATTATTATTATTATTATTATTATTATATAATATTATAATTATTAATATACTAATTAACATAATAAATAAAAATATAATAATATCATAATAATAATTATTATTATTATTCTTTTTTATTTTGGTCTGTACTTTATTCATCCGAACCTTACGGCTGCCATTAGATCTTTTCAAGGCTTATCAAAAGTTCACAGAAACTCATCCAAGCACTTTCAGCAGTGTTTACCCTTCCCATTCATAATATTGAGTAAAAATAAAATAATAATAATAATAATAATAATTTTAATGAATTACTTTTAAATAAATTTTAATGACTCTGAGCTACAATTACTAATAGTAATTATTATGCAATTGTGCTAATATTAGATCGACTTTTATTCTTCTTCTTCTTCTTCTTATTATTATTATTATTATTATTATTATCAGTATCATCCTAATCATTGTTATTATTATTATTATTATTATTATTATTATTCAGAAATCAAGAGCTTTTCGCTCTACAATCACCTCCAGAATTCATTTCCTATTCTCTACCATTTGGAAAGGATCACCTCGTACATCATCATCGGACGTTGATGACGGATGGACTGTCACTGGGTACGTGGAGGGCTTCCAAGAACGGAGCCAACAACAGACCCTCAACAGATGCTACTGACCAAAGGGAGCGCTATAACATGATATTCCTTCGCTCTTCATTCATTCATTCAATCCTTCAACCGGTCGTCCATCCATCTTCCCTTTTTATCACTAGCTCAAGAAAATCAATCTGTATCCGAGTACTTGGAATCTTTCAAGCACCTGTCTCTCAACGTGTTTTCCAATTCCTTTCCCATCCTTCCAGGTGATGAATATTCCACATTCGTCCGCCTCGACACACCTTGGGTAAGATGTGTGTGCCGGCTTTTGTACAGTGCCAACACGGCCGAGTCCAGACATGCATAACCTTAATCCAGGTACTATGGAATACCCATGGAGGTAATCATTTATTTTTTCCGTTCTGCTGTTCCATACATGGATCTCATCTTCATCATCGGAGTTCGTGACTGGAGTCTGGTTCTGATCCTTGTTGCTTCGATCCTTAATCCAGGTTATCAATTCGGAACGTTCATTAAATCATTCGCCATGTTTTTTTTCCTTGGAATCTCAGAGCAGTACTCAAGTTATTTCGCGATAACTCCGACCGCCCAGCCCTTTATTATTATTATCATAATTATTCTTATACTTATTATTATTAATGTTATTATTATTATTATTATTATTATTATTATTATTATTATTATTATTATTATTATTATTATTATTATTAATGATCTCACATTTTTCTTTTATCATGTAAATCATTCCAATTTGCCACTCCTTTATTATTATTATTATTAATATTATTATCGTCATCATCATTATTTTGAGTGTTATTAGTAATATTAATAATAATAATAATAATAATATTATTATTAATCATCCCATATTTATCTTTTATCATGTAAATCGTTCCAATTTGCTACTCCTGGAATTACAATAGAAGAGGAATTGTTAATAATTCGTCAAATTATCATTCCTACACGAAGGTCTTCCAAATGTTCATTATTGGGAGTTTCAATCAGACATGGGGTACTTGGTACTTGCACTTGTACTCGTACTTGGACCTCAGTGCACATGGTCGGGTTTTGATATTACTATTAATAAATGATTTATAATTTATAATAAAATTTATAACAAATAACCAACATTATAATATTAATGTTTTAAGAACATTATGTCAACAAATAAAAAATACTGGCACCAGAGTGATTATGGAAGACACGTTAAGTGTTATGTAGATGACGATGTAGCCATAAAATATAAACCGCAATAATAATAATAATAATAATAATAATAATAATGATGATGATGATAATAATAATAATAGTAATAATAATGGTGATATTAATAATAATAATAATAATAATAATGGTGATATTAATAATAATAATAATAAAAATAATAACAATAACAATAATAATAACAGTAATAATAATAATAGTAATAATAATATAAAAAAAACGATAATAATAATAATAATAACGATATCGATAATGAAACCATATAACACATTCGTCGTTATTGTCGTCCAACATTCCATAGCAACCGCATAGCAATCGCATAGCAACCGCCTAGCAACCGCCTAGCTACCCGTACCGTGGCAGACCCTCCAGGCCAACATCCTGTTGAGAAATGAATAAACGCAAATCCAAAGGCGGAAATTGCGAATCCCTTCGGTACGAAAGCGGAAATAAGAATTTGTTTTCTCTTATTACCTGGATTGGAAAAATTTCCAATCGTGGAATGCATTTTTCCTGCCGAGTGCTTAGTAAACAAGGTGCTGAGTTCTCACGAGCACCAAGGAGAACATGGAGTACTTCTACTTCTACTTGTACTTTTCGTTACCCTTTTTGTCCTTTTTCACATGCATCCACGTTTAGAAATTTATATCATCTGACTTGTAAAAGTACTTCTTTTCAGAAGTCCGGGATCTTAGATGTTGTACGAGTTCTGTTACTTTCGTGTATTTTTCAAAACGTAAAAGTACTTTTTTTCAGAAGTCCGAGATCCTAAATGTTGTACGAGTTCTGTTACTTTCGTGTATTTTTCAAAACGTAAATGAATGATATTTCGTTGATCGCTACTCGGATTGAATTCATTTGTGCCCAATCAAACTCCTGCTTTTCAAACTATTCAATCCACAACTTTGAAAACAGTCACTACAAGTAGGTTCGAGTTTCTAGGGCCTCCCTTCTTTTTTTTTTTTACTTTTACTTTGTTCTTTCTTTCCATCAACTCATCCATCTTGATTGACAGACGAAGGAACTCTTCAACAACAATCGAAATGAAGAAAAAGTTTCTCATCAGAACTTATCGTTCCGAGAAAATTAGACGAGCGTAGACGATAAAATATTCTCTTCTATTCGAATATCGGATATTGTATTCGAATATCGGATATTGTGTCCGGATACGAATGTTGCCTCAGAAGTCTTGGTACAATGGAAAATCAAACTTTTTCTGACGCCATCGAAAGTCTTTCGTCGACATGATTTTTAAATGTAATTATTGTTGTATTTATTAATATTTACCAATAAATTATTTGCTGTCAAATAAAAACATAAGTATATAAGAATAACCTTGAGAAGGAGCGCTATATAAATGATTAACACAGCGCGCCTCTGACGCTATGCACATGGCGCTATATAAATGAACTACATTTACATTTACATCATCACCACCATCATCATCGTCGTCGTCGTCATCATCATCATCACCGTCATCATCATCATCATCATCACCACCATCACTATCACCATCATCATCGTCGTCGTCGTCATCGTCATCACCATCATCATCATCACCGTCATCATCATCATCATCATCATCATCCTCATCCTCACCACCATCATCATCATCATCATCATCATCATCATCTACAGCCATCACTTCCATATCCATACCATCTCCGTCGTCGTCACGTTGATCCAGGCATCACCGACGGCACCACTTGAATTCCTTCCAGCATTAATGAGGAACCCATTTCCACCGATGTTCATTCATCAATCCATCCATCCATCCATCCATCCTGCCAGGAACCGCCTTTCTCACCATTACCATCATCACCTACGTTATCTTCATCGTCATCACCACTCTCACTCACAGCATCACCGTCATCATCATCACCGTCGTCATCATCATCGTCGTCATCCTCATCGTCGTCATCGTCATCGTCATACCAATGCGATGCTATCTCCAGGTCGGCACTCCGTCTGGCTATTTGGGTTTTCCCATTTCCAGACGATAGCCAAATATAGAAGGGATTATTTATGGGCTTTCCATGGACCAACTCCTGGGATGTTGCAACATTAAAACCTCATCACGTTGTCGTAATAAGTGATTGGAATATTTCCAAACTCTCATAAACGTTTGTTTATCCGATTCAAATTTACGAATTATTATATGCTATATATCGAAAGTATTATCATCATCATTATTATTATTATTATTATTATTATTATTATTATTATTATTATTATTATTATTATTATTATTATTATTATTATTACTATTATTATTATTATTATTATTATATTGTTATGTTATATCGAA
>MPNW01000667.1:52835-79173 GCA_011800805.1 Hirudo medicinalis | reverse complement strand
AGATGGTTATCGAGGCCATTATTATTATTATTATTATTATTATTATTATTATTATTATTATTGTTATTATTATTATTATTATTATTATTATTATTATAAATATTATTACTATTACTGTTATCATCATCATCATCATCATCATTATTATTATTATTATTATTATATCTTTCAAGTGTTATCTTAGCCTCCATAATAACCATCTGACATACATTAACAGTGTCACATCAAAAATTTTTTAATAAAAAGGATGCTCATTAAATTGTCCTCGTCGAATATAACCTAATTATTAATTATCAATTAACATAATAAAATAATTATGTATTTACAATAAATCCCATTAAACTTAACAAGTATATTAGAAATAATCAGTCTCGTTCAATATTTTGTAAACATTAAATTGAACATTTATAAAATCTATTCAAGCTATTTTGTCTCCAAACGTTCTTGTATTTTATCACCCATAATAATGAACATCAATACTCGGTGAGGGCCAAAGACTTGAGAACTTTGCGCTAAAGGCTCCCTTTTATTATTTGCATAATAATAATAATAATAATAATAACAATAATAATAATATTAATAATGATGACGATGATAATGACAGTGACAATTAAGAATTAAGAGGGACGATTGTGAGATTATATTTGGACTTACTGCCAACGATTAATCCAAGTCTTTCTTTTTCTATGTTTGTTAATAAATATATTTTTTATAATAAATTTTAAAAATTATTTTTATTAGAAATATATTTTTTATTACTAAATAATTACTGGCTTACAATTGTACTCAGTGTTATCAATGTCCAACAAAACGTAAATTTAATTAATTATTATTATTATTATTATTATTATTATTATTATTATTATTATTATTATTGCTGTTGTTGTTATTGTTGCTGTTATTATTATTATTATCATTATTATTATTATTATTATCATCATTATTATTATTATCATTATTATTATTATTATTATTATTATTATCATCATTATTACTACTAATACTATCATTGTTTTTATTATTATTATTATTACTTTTTCTTTAGAGTTAGTTTCAGTCTGTTCGCCCTGCCAGCTGTTCAGACGTTAAAGCTAAGAATTTATGAGAGGTAATCGAGCAAGTAAAGAAATTGAATGAGAACATTTTTAAACGACCTGCTGCCTAGTGAACCCAACTTACCTGCATACTAATCCAGGTAACACTCTTTTTTTTTTTAGAGAAATTCGCCTTACCTCATAGTGTGTTTGCTCAGACTTGCACTCATTTCAACTCGTTCTGCCACACTGCATTCCAGCATTTGCACTCCAGTTGGTTGAATTCAAATCCATTTAGGAACGAAACTGATGTCTCACCACCCAGCAATCCTATTCCCGACCATAGTCTTCATATCTTATTCTAATTCTTGACTTATTTATTTCGATGGCTTGAGACAGCAATATTTTTGGCGTCTCGAGACGTGTTGACCAGACACACTTCCGACAGCCGGTAATGGGATCAAGAAGAGATTTAATAACTGTCAGACTCAAAAGCTATCTCCTAACTGTTTGAAAGATGGCAGAACCTTCTTTCCTACATTTAGTCTACATTATATTTAGATTGCCGGTCTCTTCATAAACACTTGCCCCTGAAAGCTATTTTTGGCACACCAGCTCTTCTACTTCTAAAGACATGAGAAATCCGTTGTAACAGGCAGTCTCACATCAAGTCGCTAGAGAAAGAGTTATTTTGAAATCAAAAATAAGTTTGTCCAAATACCCCTAAAGAATTTTAATTGACTCCTTACAACATCAAATTAATGTTAATTGGTGATTATGCTTGGTTCTGTTTGGAGAGCAACTGCCATGGTCTCCAATCGAGCTCAAGACGCTACGTTTAAAGATGTACTTTTATTAACAATTCGAAATTCCAACGACAACAACGTCATCAAGCAATCACATTACCTCTGATATTTAAATCACTACATTTCATCCATTATTATTATCACTGTTATTATTATGACCGGTTATAAATTATAAGATGTTTAAGATTAGTATTATTAAATTATATTAAAAATCGGGCAATTCATATTGAAATAATGAAGAAACAATTAGGAAAAGCTTTTTGCTATTAGGAATAAATTTTGATTTATTCCTTTCAAAAATCCTACGAAAATTAATTCTCAGCAGAAAAATTTCTAAATCGGAGAAATTCTATTTCCAACACTCACTCACTCACTCAAGCACGCAGAGGCATAAGACAATAATAATAATAATAATAATAATAATAATATTCTTGGCCATACTTCAGCTTTTGAGGCACGTTGTAAGTGCTAGCAACAACTAGCAGGGTAGCAACGTTGTGCTACTCGAATCCATCAAGGGAGATGTTAAGAACATCTGTTCTTAACTCATTACTCATCAATTGAATTAATTAAACAATAATAATAATAATAATAATAATAATAATAATAACAACATTGTAATTATAATATTAACATCAGCAACGAGATGATGGTAACAGAAACTCAATGCTCGAAATTGATTGAAAATAAAACTGAATAATGTAATTAAAATAATGTTTTAAATAATAAGTTGATGTATTGCACATCGCAACAAGGCAGACGATTGTGTTATTGACAATTCATTTGTGGACAGATGAAACTTGAAAAATAATGGAAATTGTTAAACATAATATTTCAAGAATCATAAAAAAGATGTCCGACCACGCCTTTGTGAAGCTTCCCCAAAATATCACTCATCAATATGAAAATCAATATTCAAGCCTTTCTACCCTTTAATTATTCCCTCATAAGACTCATTACAATGCTTTCATGAATAAGCATGTCGATGACATGCATCTAATTAATGTCAGTTCATGGACGTCAAGCTGCTTCGTGGGTCTCCGTTAAAAATTGACAAACTTCTCACGAGAACCTGCCCGGCCTGCGAAAGTGTTCAGACGTTCAACGACAACAGCAACAAAGAGGAGGAGGAAGATGGAGATCACTTGTTGCTGTCGCCGTTGTTGTTGTTGGCGTCGTGTAAGGTTGAACGTCGTTGTCGAGTCGACGGCCGTTGTTTCACTGTCGAACCTCCGATCTAGAATGGACGATTGTTCGACATGAGACGACAAAGAGATGACTCGAGCAGGCTGATAATTACTAATAATAAGTTCAGTAATTAATGAAGACGTGAATATTTAATTTAATGAATATTAATAAGTTAAATAAGGTCGACTGGAATGGCTGAAGGTCGCGAGGCAATGTGAGGCAATTTCAAATCCAGTAAATTAAGCAACATCAAGTGGAACTCGAGCCATGCATTACAAAGCTTCCAAGGTGTATGCAAAGCATCGGGCAATGATGAAAGGTGAAGCCAGTCAATCACCCAATCTAAGTCGTCAGCATCACCATCATCACTGCCATCATCATCACCATTAAAAGCTTGGAAAGTCATGGTCATTCCACTCTGAGATTTGAGAGATCTTTCTAAGAGGAAATGCCAACTCCCAAAAAAGTAAAAATTCCATGCAATAAAACTTAAGGCAANTCATCACCATTAAAAGCTTGGAAAGTCATGGTCATTCCACTCTGAGATTTGAGAGATCTTTCTAAGAGGAAATGCCAACTCCCAAAAAAGTAAAAATTCCATGCAATAAAACTTAAGGCAACTGAACCAAGCAGGTCATGGGTTAGGTTGTTAAGGGTCTAGAAAATCAGGATGCTGGGTGGAGGGATGGAAAGGCATGCCCAACAATGGGAGGAAGCTGCTGACCTTTGTTAGATGATTGCAAATGATGGCCCGGGCATGGTCTCTGCTCTTAGCATTAGACTCAACATCAGAAGCAGAGGGGTCGTGAACCTCGTCAGGAACGAACAGGCAGGGTAAAGAGGGCGAATGGGTGATCTTGCGGAGGGTGAAACCGGGATGAGGATGGTGAAAGTATTGCGAGCGATGAGAAGATGAGGAAGGACGAAGGGTGGAAAAAGCATGGATGCTAGACACGGATGATCGCTTAATGCTGGCACCGTTAGAAACAGACCCTATTGGCACCAAGAGGGTGGTCCTTTTCTTTTCCTCTGCGGTTTCCGGACCACCCCTCGATGGGGATTTTGAGGGAGAGGAAACTCGAAAACCTGTGAGTTGAACTTGGGCTGGAGACGAAGATCCGAGCAAGGAAGGAGAGTGTGATGGGCTCTTGTTGGGGACCCCAGGTCGATTTGGTACATGAGGTGATGTTCTGCCATTGGCTTGCATTGTCTGCTCACTCGACTGAGATGATGCCATTGGGTGGTTGGATAGCAGACCCTCAAGCTGTTTAAGTAATAATAATAATAATAATAACCAATTAAATCTTCAAATCTTAAACAATACACATAAAAATAATGTAAATTAAAAAAATCCAAAGATACTAAATATTAGTAATACTACTATTAACTGTTATAAAAATGAATCTGATTGTAATATTAAGCACAACAATTACAAACCTCCCTGTTCCTGCTTTTGAGTCTATTGATTTCTTCCTGATCCTTCTTGGCTGCTTCATTCAACTTCCTGACAAACTCCTGCCTCTCTTGGACCCTCATCTGCTCAGAGGCTGCAAGTTGTTTCTGGATGTCCCTGGCCAGATCCTGGGCTTCCTTGGCCGCTTTGTCAAGGTCTGTTGAGCATTTAGCATGCTTTACAGTCAATGAGTTCGAAGAATAGAGAATAATTATTCAACATACATAACAACCTATTTGCATATTCAATCTCATTAAGTAAGTCAGTTTACTTTAAAGAAATTGTAAATTTAAAAATGCTCAATAGCTAAAACCCCTGGAACCATTACCAAGGCCATAAACCCACCCTTGTTGGAATTGTCTGAAAGAAGAGGAGGGGGAGGAGGAGGAAGCAGAGGAGCACCATAAACTGTGCCTCCAAAGCATGAGGACTGCTTGACTCCGGCCTTCGACTGGATGCCCCCTCCGAACCTGCTCCTGATGTCCGAAACCTTAGAAGCAGAAGACTTCTCGTCCCCTTGTTGCTGATTCATGGAAGCCTTGAGAGAATATTGGGTTTAATAAGTACACAACCAACATCAACATCATTACTGCCCTTATAGTTATAAATCATCACATCAGGGTCAAAAAAGGGCAGGAGCCATCCATATCTTCAAAAGGATGTCACACATTCAATCCCTTCTGTCATGACATTGAAGAGAGAAATGCAACTATTATGCTATTAAGCTCTTTAGCAACCTTGATCTGCTCAGTCTTGCTCACATTCTCAAGGATCCTGCATTTGTTTTCAAATTCCTTCCTCGTCGTTTCCTCTCGCTGGAGTTGAACCTGTAGCTCTTCGATCTTCTGGTTTGATGCTTGGAGCTGTCCACTTAAACTGTCATTCTATAAATGTTTTCAAAACCTAATTATTAATATGTGACTAATTATAGCTCAAATATAATTAATAGGAGAGCTTAGACCAAGAAGGCATTTAAAGGCAATTACATATCATATAATCACAAGAGTGAGTTGATTCTAAGCCATGACTCAAGGATTACCTTCAAAGGATTCTAAAGCATTAAAGTTATACATACATAATGTCTTAAGTAATGCCATGCATAATGTCACATGTAATGTCATATGTAATGTCATACATAATGCCATTTACCAGGGCCTGTCTTCTGACTAGTTCCTGTCTTTCAAGGTCTGGCCTCCTCTTACTTTCTGCATCATCAGGATGGATGGATTGAAGGCTGGTTGACGGAATGGATGTAGGAGACAACTTGGGAGAGGTGAGGAGCTGTAGAGTCAGATCAATGGCGGTCAAACAAAGATATTGTAATGTGTCATGCCCGAAACCCAGCCTGCACTGCCGCAAGCGCCCTTGGGAAGGAGCGCTATATAAATGGTTGACAAGAAGCGCCTCTGACGCTATGCATATGGCGCTATATAAATGAAGTACATTTACATATTGTTATCGGGTGATCAGGAGATCGGGTGGGCTATTCGTGTAGTTTATTTGTCTAGTTTGTATAGTTTGGTAGCTCTCAGAAAAATTACACCTTTCATTAGATTGTAAAATAATTGATTTAGTTTGAATGAGAAAGTATTAGATTGAAAATGAAGGGTTATCTAAATTTTAAAAAAATTACAACTCGCAATATTTTCAAAGCTATGATATTTTGAATAATTTAACAAAACCAAATAAAGTAAAACACGTGGTTCACCTGAGTCTTCAACTTTTCCACTTCTCCTCTCAACCAATCACAAGTGATTTTGTTCTCCTCGATGATCTTGTTCTTCTCGGAGACGACCTTTTGGAGGTCGTATCGTTCCATGTTCATCCGTTTGGAGTTGTCCGACAGCTCCCTCTTCAGGTCCTCGATCTCTTTCTTGAGTCCGGCTTCCCTTTCTGCCACCACGGAAGCATCTTCGACCGGAGCAAAAACAAAGGTGCCCGGAGCGGACCCGTCGCAGCTCGTTCCTCCTGCCTCCAGTTTTCCTTGAAGTTCTTGGCAGCGCATAAAGTAGGAATCAATCTCCTTTTCCAGTTTCTCCTTGAGGTCCTTCAGTTCCTGATTCTCAAACTCCTTGGAGGCGAGCTGCTCCATCAGCTCGGAGTTGGACTGAGTCTTCTCCTCTAAGGTCTTGACGAGGTGCGCGACATCTTCCGAGCCCGGTTTCGATGTTTCTTTTTGAAGGGCTAATTCTTTCTTGAGAGTTTCAAGTTCTCTCGTGAGTTTTGAATTGTGCGTTACGAGCTTCGACTGGTCCTTCTCCAGTTTGAATTTGTCCTGCATCATGAGTTTGTGTTTGCTTTCCAATTCTTCCAACTGTTTCTTGACGGCCGCATGTTTCCTCTGCGCATCTTCCAAGTCCTGTTGGAGTTTCTTGGAGCTGCCCGGAGAGGATGGCGACGGATCGTTGTTTTTGTTTTGAAAAACTGGGTACTGCAAGTAGAATTCACCATCACTAAATCCATCCATCCATCGTAAGAGAAATTCTTACCCTTGAAGCAATGCTGGGTCTTCTGGTCTCATTAGGTTGAGGAATGCCTTCAACTTTCCCTTTGAGTTCCTTGATCTGCTTTTCAAGGTCGTGCTTCTCATTCTTCCATGAAAGGGGAGCCACAGAACTCGAACCCTTGACTTTGATTTCCTTGTTCTGCGGTGGAAATTGGACTCAAGAGGTAGAGATTGATTTTTGCAAAAGATTGCAAGATTGTGATGCTAATGCTGATAGTGTTGCAACCACAGCAGTGACAACAGCGACAATGTAATCGTTGAAGCTAATGATGACGACGACTCGAGTACAAAGGCGATGGTGTTCAATGTCATTTCAGGCTGACCTCTTTTATAAGTCTGTCATTTTCTTTTTTCAGTTCATCATTCAACTTTTGAAGATGATCCACCTTGTGCCTCATGTTTTCTTTGGGCTGAAATTAATCATTGCGACGTGAAGGCAGTGCGATCGGCCGACCGTAAGGGTGGCACCCTGCCCAGGGTGACATGAACAAGCATTGCCACTATTGCCATTATTGCAGCAGGAATGCAATGGATTGGAGCTAACCTGCACGCTCCAAGTTGGTTAGACCAAAATTCATCACAAAATCACAACATTAGAAAAACATGCCTCATCCTTCTGCTTGTCATTCGCTAGCATTTTGTGGGCCTCCTGCAGTTCTTCAAGTTCTTTCTTGTACTGCTTGTGATTCGTCAACTCCGCTTCCATGCCCGACAGCTGCGACGAATAATGATGAGAAACTTAATCTAATTAATTTATCTTCCAATCAATTCAACCAGTTACTTAATTAATTAATAACTGATTAATAACTAATCAATGCAATCTATCTGACCTTTCAATCACTATCATGCAGCAACAACAGAAAAACATTCATCCGATCAAAGTTCCCTCCCTCAGTCACTCATAGCAGTGCAAAGTGCTCGATCTTTCTTGCAATCCTCACTTTGGAAACCATTTCTTCGTGTCTGTTCTTCAAATCCTCGTGCACCTGCCCTAGGGTCGTCAGTTTCTTCTCCAGGTCGGATAACCTTGCGACCTCTCTGTTCGACCTCTTGAGTTCATCCTTAGACGTCTGGAGATCTTTCTTGGTCTTGATGTGGTCTTCCCTTTCTTTTTTGAGTTCCTTGGTGCTCGTGTCAAGCTGATCCTTGTACCTCTTGAGGTCGAAGCTGTGGTTCGAGTTTTCTTCTTTAAGTTTCTTCATCTCATCTCGAGATTTGGCATTCTCTTCTTTCAGTTTCTTCAAGTCTTCGTCGTGTTTCTTCCCGTGTTCTGTGGAGAGGTTCAGCTTCTCCTTGGCATGTTTGAGTTCGTTCTTCTGCGAAGTGTTCTCCCCTCTGAGCGTCTTCAGCTCTTCCTTCAGAGTTTTTACTTCTGCTTCGTTTGATTTCAGAACTTCTTTCGTTTTCTTCGTCTCATCTTCGAGTCTGTCGTTGACGGATTTCAGGGAATCATAGTCAGATTGAAGCTTTTTGAGGTCATCGGAAGATTTGTCGAGTTCTTCTTTGGTGCTCTTGAGAGTTGAACTGTCTGACTTGAGAGATTCATTCTCAGTTGTTTGTCTGGCGCAGAATGTTTTCAGTTGGTTGTGCTCCTCTTTGAGGAATTTCAATTCTTTCTCTTTGCCTCGCAAATCTTCTCTCACCTTCTTCAGATCATCTTTCAATCTGTTCTTCTCATCCTCGACGTATGACCTGTCATCTTTGGTAATCTTCAAATCGTCCTTGACCTTTTGAAGATCTTTATCCTTCGATCTCAGATCACTCTGCAGTTTCTTTAATTCATCTTTCAAGTTCTGGAGTTCATCCTTCAACTTCTGAACTTCACAGTTTGATTTCTTCAGTTCATCCTTGAAGTGTTTCGTTTCTTCCTTTTGGTACTGAGCAGAATCCTTCTCCTTGTTGGCAGACTCCCTCAACTGGTTTAATTCATCTCTCAGGGACTTCATCTCAGCTTCAGACTTCTCCATGTTCTCCTTGAACTTTTCCAACTCCTCCTGAGTTTCTTCGTGCTCCTCCTTCTCATCCTCGAGTTCTTCCTCCAACCTTTCCACTTCATCAGACAATCTCTTCACTTCTTTCTTCAAATCATCTCTTTCTTCTTCTATTTCCTTTTGCTTCTGTCTTTCCATCCTCTTGTTGAAGATGTTGGATGACAGTTCCTCTTTGACCTGCTCCAGTTGACCTCTTGCCTCTCGTGTTTCTTCTCCTGCCTTTTTCACCTCCTCCTTGAACTTCTTCGTCTCCTCTTTGGCTGCATCAACATCCGACTTTGCCTTCTGCAATTGAGATTCGAGTCTGGAAATCTTGCTCTGAAACTTTTGAATGTCTTCGTTGGTGCGGTCGGTTTTGTTCCTGGTTGACTCGTACTCGGTCATGTAGAACTTGAGCTCCTCTGAGGACTTCTTGTGAAAGAGTTCCTGTTCTTTCCTCTCGTTCTTCAGACTTTCGAGCTCCTCTGCAGATCTTTTGAGGGACTCGTTGGCGGTTTTGAGGTCGTCTTTCAGCAGCATGTAATCGATGCTGCTGGTTTTTAAGTCCTCCTTCAGATTTTTCACCTCCTCCCTCAGGGATTTCAACTCCTCCTTGTAGGTTTTTGCTTCCATCTTGTTGTCCTTGGCCTCCTCTTTGGCATTCTTCGACTCATTTTTCAAGGCCTTCAGTTCATCTTTGAGTCTTTTCAACTCCTCTACATTCGACTGCGCCTCGTCCTTGGCTGCTCTCAGTTCAGCCCTGAACTCCTTCTTCTTGGAGCTGAGGTATTCTTTCTCCAACTTCAGGTCGTCCCTGAGTTTCTCGATTTCTTCATCGAGCAACGTGCAGTTTCTTTTGCCCTCTTCGATGGATGCATCGCGGGCTTTGATCTGCAAGCCAACAAACAGCATGCGGTTAGTGGGTGTGCGTGTGCAGTGAACATCAGCATTTCCAAATGTTGGAAATGTTTGACATGCAACTGCAAATGAGATCTAAGAAGGATGTTAGGAGAAAAAAAGGAAACAACAACAACATCAACAACAAACTAGGGAGAGTTGGGAAAAGCTTATCATTGCCAGGATCATCATCATCCTAACTTAATATGTAACTAGAGCAACATCCATCATCATCGTCGTCGTCGTCATCTTCTTCATCATCATCATCATCACCATCATCATCTTTCATCATGACTGACTGACCTCCCTGGAGAGCTCATCACATTGTTCCTCCAGTTTCCTCTTGAAGTTCATCTCCTTTTCTAGCATGGACGACAATTCTGAGATCTTCAACTCCAAGTTCTTGAGAGATTCATTCTTCTCATCGACCTGGAAAGTAATTATGCCTATTGTCATGATGATGATTCATGATAACTTCATGGTGATTCTGACGATGACGATGACATGATGATGACGACGACGATGATGATGATGGTGATAAGAATGTGATGTCAATACTAATACAATTGTGGCCAAAAACAACAAAAACAATATCATGTGCCACTACCTAAAAGCACTTAAGCTGCAATAAATTAACCAAGTAACTTTATTCAAGTATCTCCTGCAAAGAATTATTATCATTATTACAGATATTATTATTAATATGTTGTTAATAATGTACATGTATATATAATTATATCATGCTATTGTAATATCACATGGCGCATGTCCATCACAACCTGCATGCACATTAAATTTCATTGTCAGACCTCGGCAGATAGCTGTCGACAATTCTCTTCCGACTTTTGCTTCTCGTCCGATTCCTCCTCCAGCTCTTCTTTCATTCTCCCCATCTTCACCTGGAGGTCCTGCAGTGTTGCTTTCCTCTCGTCCACCTTTAATTGCAATCATCACCATCATTATCATCATCATCATCATCATTGTCATTGTCACCATAATCATTGTCATCATCATCATCGTTATCATTTCAACATCATCGCCATCATCCTTAATCCAAAGAAAAGTTAATTAATTGCCGCAAATGATTGCAATTGCATCACATTTTTAACATCATCATCGTCTTGGTCATCATCATCATCATCATCATCACTATCATCATTACCTCTCTCTCACTTTTCTCCAGAGAAGCCTTCAGTTCATCAACCTGATCATTCAGTCCAAGGTTTTCAGCTTGCATGGAGTCAATCTGTTATTGAAATTCACATGAACAGAAATTCACTCAATCAATCAACAATGATGATCAAATTAATCAATCATTCTTGAATGCTAATTCAGAATGTGATTATGATGATGACGTCGATGATGATGGTGATGATGATGGTGATGATGGTGATGATGACGATGATGATGACCCACTGCCAAGAATCAGTTATCAATTTTCAATAACAACATAAGAGATCATACATCAAGAATGTTCTAAAGAAAAGTGGATTGCTGGTAATTACCGGCCTGGTGCACTCATTTACGATGCACTTTCTGCTTTTAATGTCAGTAATGTTTTAATAATTACAACATGTTATGCATTATCAACATATGATAAGTTATCAGAACCATTCTAACAATTAGTACAAATGTACATCCACTTTCAAATATAAATTGATACTTGAAAAATGAATGCCAAACGATGACAAGCAACATATACAAGATTTAATTTAATATAACAATGGGTATCGAGTAACGACATGATACAATCTACAACAACCACCTCCTCTTTGTATTCAGAGATCTCCTTCTTGAGTTCATTTATATCTGAATCTTTTGACTCCAAAGCATCCTTGGATTTCCTCTCCAATTCTGCTTTTTCATTCTGAATATAAAAAAAAAACTTCCCAATAAAGATTAGATTCCACTTTTACAAGTAAATATAATTATAGTTTTATTATATTTATTATATTATAAACAAATGTTTATTAGTAATTGATTGATTAGATGTTGTTATTGTGCACTTGCTCTCGGCATTTTTGGAACGATAACGATGATAATAATGCCCACATGTAACCAACGTTTGCAACTTAAGCTTCCACAAAGATATGTGAATGCATGAACATCCACTAAGGTTGTGTTCCAATGAATATCTTTGATCAGATCCAATTAACCTCATTAATAATTAATTAGTATCCTTGTGAATCACTTGATTAATGAAAATACAGTAAGGAGAAGAAGAAGAAAGTAGAAAAATTATTTTCTTAATAAATCTCTCTGGTTTAGAAAATGATCTCATCTCGGGTTAAAAATAAATAATCCGATCAAAACGGCAATCGGTCGGAATCATTCACAAGGAATCCAAGTTGAAAGATCACCTGATCTTTGTAAGTGAATACATAACTTAACGTTGCTAATTGATGATTAACAAATATAATGATGCAATAATTAAATAAAATTAATAACAACATTTAGTATAATTTTTTTTTAAATAATAATAAATAATAGCATAAAACACTCGTTAGAGACACAGACATCTCAAGCTTCCTGAAAAGAGATGGATTTGCAAGTACAACTAACAACTGCACAACTGCACGACCATGAGTCCACCTTGGGTCCACACCGCCACTACACAGAAATCAATGAATTCAACGATGTCAGGAGAGAAATTCCATTCCTCCAAAAGACCACACATGAAGAAAATCCATCTTGCAAGAAGAATGAATCATTGGAAAAACAAGAGAAATTACTAGCATTACTAGGTCTAGACATGGAGATTACAGATGTTGTGTTTGCTGATGTGATATGATGTTGATGATGGTGGTGGTGGTGATGATGATGATGATCATCATCATGATAATTGTCAGGTGTACTGCATGGCTACAAACGATTTGCACATGTTTCTTCTGAAATTTCCAACATTCTACACTGCAACTCAAGACATGTTGAACTCAATTGTCACTTAGAATTGGAATAATAATCAATAATTTTAAAAAATTGAATCAAATAACTTCATTTTTCATAAAAGTTAAATTAATTTCTATTTGGCCACCATGGACGTCACCATCATCATCATCGTCGTCGTCGTCATCACCATTATCATCACCATCACCATCATCTTATGACTTATCTTATGACTCAACATTATTACCAGCATGGCCAAGAAGAATGAATAAAACTTGGCCACTCACAGAAAGCTCAGTGCTCTCCTTCTTGAGCACATCATACTTCTCCATCAGTTCTTCATGAGTCGTTCTCAACTTCTTCAGTTCTTCTGCAATCTCCTCCTTGCCAGAGTTCGAGTCTTCCAACTTCTCGGTCAGTTCGTCGATCTGGTCGTTCAACTCCTCGATTTTCTCGTTCAAATCGTCGATCTTCTGCATGAGTTCCTCGTTCTTGTCCTCGAGTTCAGACATTTTGTCTTCCTCTTCTGAAATCTTGTCCGTCAACTTGGATGCTTTGTCTCTGCCGTCCTTCAGCTCATCGTTCAGTCCGTCCCTCTCCGACACCAGGGACTCCAGTTCCCGCTCCTTACTTTTGATCTTCTCGGACAATTCATCGCATTCTGACACTTGAGTTTCAATCTTCTCATTCAAATCAGCTGGAAGCAAAATCAAAATGTTTCATTAAAGTTAATTCATCGAGTGAATTACTTGTAATAAATGAGATTAAGATGTATTTGTAAATTGTAATTTGTTCTTAAATAAATTTTATTTCATGGAATTGGAATTATTAACACAATTCATTTCAATGCTGGCATTGTTTTTGGAACATTTAATGAAGATATTGATGACAACAATGCAATTAATACAAAACAACAATACTTAAAATAACTATTTATAAATAATAACAACGATAACAATCCTTAAAATAAGAATAATTATTAACAACCAAAATAATTAGCTCAAACAAAATACCAACCAACAGCAATGTAGCAGCAGGTACAGCAGAGATAAAATAAAAACTGGAATACCTATGGCAGTGTTAAGTTCAGCCATCTTCTTGTCGCAAGTCTGAACTTCGTGGCTGTTTTGCAGTTTCCTCTTGTGCTCCTTGATCTCTTCCTCCATATTCAGGATCTTCTCCTCGAGACCTGCCATCCTCTTCCTCAGGAGTCGACAGTCGACTTCGGGGTCTCTGGCCTTGTAAGAGGAAGAAAGAATCGAGGACGAGAGAGGCTTCGAGAGTTCTTCAGACTGGGACTGGATGTTGGTCAGTTTCAATTCTTCTCTGGATGGTTCAATCAAAAATGGTTATGATGGATTTCAAGAGGCATCTAGTTCAAGTCATGGTGATGATGTTGGTGATGTTGGTGATGTTGATGATGGTAGTGGTGATAATGATGATATTAATAAACTTGACTTAATTAAGGAGTCATAGGTTTTGAGACTAAATTATGTGAAGGAGACTGTCTCTGATGATTAATTGTTAATAATTTTGAAATTTGCAATGAAATCGTTAAGCATCAACTGTTAAACATGCTCACTTCAGATCAGCATTTTCCATCTCGAGGTTTTTAATCTTTTGCAGGAGATCAGCTCTCGTCTTGGGAAGGAGGTCATCCAAATCTCTTTCGACTTCGAGTTGTTTCAGCAGCTTCTTGTTTTCAGCAACCAGTTTGTTCTTTTCTTTCTCAATGTGATCCAATCTCTCCTTCAACATCACAAGATCCTTCCCCACATTTGCCTCTGATTCAGAAGAATTACTCCTAACCAAGGGTGCTGTGTCCTTGGATTTAGAAGTTTCTGAACCGGGAGTTGACGACCTGATAACATCATCAGCATATTCACTGATGCAGTAAATAGCATGATAGTAAATGTATTAGTAAATTTGTAAATACTAATTATATAATAAATAAATTAGATGCAGCTGAATCAAGAGAATATGCTCATAAATAAGACATCAATCAGTTTGTAATATGAAAAAATCGCTAGATCTAAAAACAAAGCTCTAAGATAAAACTAATATTACCTGGAATTATCACTTTTCTCCATTTTTGACTTGAGATATTTTACAGCAAATACCAAGTTTTCATTATCTTGCATAACTTCATCTAGCTTTTTTCTGGTAGCTTTCAGGTTAGACTCTGCAGCTTCAAATCTAGGTAAAAAAATTAAATGCTATTTGAAAAATTAGAAACGAATCTGATAGAACATTACGGCAAGTATCCAAGTTGGGAATATATTTAGGCTCAAATCAGTTTACTTTTGCTGAAGTGATTTGCTCCCAATTTTTCCTTTTGCCAAGTCATCGTCAGAATCACTGTCATCTCCCAATGACGATGCCGAATGCGATCTTGAAAAACCCTTTCCAATGAGATTCTTCTTTGACTGTTCTAATTGTTCGACTTTCCTCTTCGTTAGCCTCAGTTCTGTTTCTGCTACGTGAAGTTTGTCCTTCAATTCCTCGATTTCATCACTATCTTTTCTCCTCTTTAAAAACAAAACATGTTGACATGAATATTAAAACTAATTGAGCGCCGTAGCAGACGTCATTCCCAGTTTCCTAACTCTTCAAAACAAACAATTTCCAATTCCTTTCTAAAATGCAATGATCTAAAATAAAAAATAAAAACGACCCATTTATTTGAATATTATATCGGCATATTTTATGTACGTTCCCCTAGACACGAAATATTACCGCTCCAAAGATGGCAAGATGACGTTCTCAACAGATGGAGATTATAAATCATATTCGTTTCATGTGAATATTTTTAGAGAATCTATTTATGACTTACAATTTTTTGCTCTTCTTTTTTCCCCTTGGTTACTTTTTCTAATTCTTCGCGAAATCTCGAAGAGAGCTCTTTGGTTATTTTGAGTTCTTCTTCCATGGCTCTTATTTTTTGCTTGTCATCCGAAGCCTATTCACAAATGTTCATTCAATATGGCTATGGATAAAAAATTAAGTGCATGTCAGACAAACATTAGCACGAACATACCCTAAAACAATCTTCGAGAGTTTTGATCTTTTCTTCGATTTTGCCTTTCTCCTCTTCCAACTGCTCGATTCTCCGTTCGGATTTACGCAGTTTGAACTGGAATATTCTATTGTTCTTTGAAACGTTTTCCAGTTCTTTCTTGAGTTCCTTCACTTCGAGTGATTCGTCTTCTTTGAATTGGTCCTGAACCTCTTCCATCTCCAACTGAAGATCTCTGACTTCTTGTTTCAGGTCTTCCATCTCGATCATTGCCATGTTGTACTTGGATTCGCTATCCTCGAGTTTCTTCTTGAGATCGGCAATTTCGTTTTCCTCTTGAGTCAGGGATGCTCGTTCGCTTTCTGGAAGTTTCAGCTTGTCGAGCAGTCGGGACTTTTCCGATTTAAGTCGACTGGTCTCGTGATCAAGCTGTTCAATGACGCTCTCATAATATTGTTTCATATCTTCATAATCACTCTTCTTATTCGACAGAAGACCGCTCAGAGCCGCCTTTTCCCTTTCCTGCTTTTCGATTTTCTCCTCCAACTCTGTGATCTTCTCTCTCAGACTTTCGATCAAGAGTCTGGTTCCTTCGATCATAGCGTCAGACCTGCTGATGTCTGACCCATCGACCGATACGTCGTCAAGGCTTGAGAGCCTACGAGATCTTCCATCCAGTCCTCCTCCTCCACTCTGCCTTCCTGATCTGTAAGACCTCAGGTCGTAGTCATCGTCAGCGACACTCCGAGATGAAAGGTCGTTTAAGAACCAATCATGATCCATATACACTGTCAAGCGGTTATCTCAGGGGAACCAGTCTGAATAGCCTTTGCCTTTAACTTGTTGCTACTGTTTTAAATGTGTTCTAGCTCTGTCTGCTTTAAGAATTGAAAAGAAAATCATAAATGTATGAAATCGGTCTACAAATCTATAATAAGGATATAAATGGAGTACCACTAATAAATGAGTTGTTAATTAGGATTGCTTCATATTGTTCAGTAAAATTGAGATTAGCAAGAATTGGCAAGAATTAAATTTAATTCAGAAAGTTTATAGATATCGTGAATATTCCGACATTTTCTCTTCTTTTTTTGTCTTTATAAAACATGAAAATGTTCGAATCGTGAAGCGATTGCAACGTTTGTTTAATGAATGAAGTAGGGAACTATTCCCTCCATGAATTCACTTTCCATGAGAACATCACTTGTCCATCCACATTTATACATAAAACTGCTTTGTTAGTCCCTACGTAACTTCAACCATTCCTTTCAGAATCATACCTTCACGATAAATTAACCAAACTAGTTTACAAACAAAACTCTAAAATACCAGACAATCGTCTGGTTGATGAAATAAGCTTTTATTTTTGTGATTCGCAATGAAAAATTGTGAAATTTGCTACTTATGTTCCGTCAGTAAAATTCTTGAAATCGTTTTCATTATTTGTGGTTTTTAGATTTTGGCGGTTAGAAGTTCTAACTTATCGAAATTCAAGGTGAAGTGCTGTTAAGTTATATCCATCCTCATGTTTTTTATCCTTTGTGTTAATAAATGGCAAGCGTCTGCGTGCCAAGAATATATTTTTATAGTCTTTTTTTTTTTAAATAAATAACGGCTTAACAGTATTACTTCCTGAATAATTTGTAAACTAACTCAAGCAATTTTTCGATTTTTCAAAAACTTTAGAAACACGAAGTTGAAATCCACAAACCTTGCATTAAGTAAATCTTGAGCCTTTTAATTGAAGCGATTCTTTCAAAACTTTGAACCGCCTTTTCAAAAATTTAATCTAGAATTATCAACGACTAGAAACAAAATGCCCTAAATTAAACGTTTATATGAAACCTATCTTTTTTACTAAACCAATGTTCTACTTTCTACGGCTCAAGAATCTCATCAACTCCAGCGATCTGCGTCGAGTGAAGGCCCGAACTTCTGCAGGATTTGCTATCGAGTTTTGTTTGCCCGAACAGCCTTGAAAATGTGGAGTAGGCAGATAGTCGAACAAGAGAGCATCCGAAGGAACCAGACGCTTTTCCAACGCGAGCACGCAGGCATTCATCGGCGCATACTCCTGGAAAGACATCCTAGAACTTTGTCTGGCTATATCTCGTTGTCCATTGTTCTTTTTTCGTGGCATTTCAACCAGTTGAAGAATGGCTCAGAGGAGTGACTGAGAAAAAGGTTAATAATGAAGAATGAATAATGAATTGATTAGCCGATGAGAAAACTAATTGATGACTTATTGTTAATTGTTGTTAATGTTATCGTTCATGATGATGCTGGACATAAATCAATAATTCATCGCATTCTTAGCGTGCTTGGTTTATCGATTAACTTTTAACATCCGAAATTAAATTACAACATGTGTTTATGGCTTCTTCAAGACACCTTTGCTGGAGTAACTTAAGTATAACTATTTGGACGAGTTCACAATTAAGTCCAAATCATATTAGTTACGCAACGTTCTTTAATCAAATAAATAAATAAATAATACGAGTTTACAAGACTTTGGCGGTGCTTAAGCAGTTCAATTTTGGTTGGTTCTTCTGGAGCCCAGACGATTGAGTTGAAAATTGTTTACATTAATTTTAATTGGTCAACAGATCAACAAATAATTTCCTATAGAAATATCGTTAAGTATCCCCTTAATTCGTATAAATGATGACCAACATAATTAACTCATATCCTTGTACAAATGTAACCAATGCCACCACAATTACTAATAGAATGCTATTGAATCAAGTTGTTATATTTATGCAAATTTGTTTGTTTGTTTTGTTTTTTAATTTATAAAACAAATATACTCCTATTCAAGACTATTTAAAACCTGTTAAACCACTCATACGTTACCATAGATTTGTTGTTGAAAGAAATCCAGAAGAAACGTACGTATTTTAATTATTTGCTGTTCAGGAAAGTGTTGATGGATCTTAATTGAAGAACGACTTTAACGAATTCTCAGAGAAGCTAATTAGCTTTAAATTATTACTATTACAATTATTTTAAAATATCGTGAATTCTCGTAAGATTGGGACAAAACATACATTCGGCTGGCTTGCTATCAACGGATGAATCAAAACAGGTGAAAGCCACAATCTAAGCTTAACTCAAGAACATTAATAAAGTCCTAATAATTTTTTTTAATGTATTATTAAAACTACATGCAAATGACTTTTAAGCCGAAGAATGTTCAGTAAAGGACACAAAACTTTAAACCCGAGTCCAAAAACTGTTCATTAAAATAGAGCGTCTTAAGATATCTGTTGCCTTTCGCACATAACTAAGATATTTAGCACAACGTCTGATAAATTGTGTGGAACAGCAGCAGACAACTGATTTGTTTCAGCCTCAAAGGTCACGTGTGGAGCGTGAATGCGGAAACCACGAGCTTCATAGAATTCACTACTTCAACCGAGACTACTATCATCACCGACATTACTTTCAGCTACAATCGAAACCTGTTATTGCAGGTTAAAACAAAGTTTACGATAATCGATGCAGTGCGAGGCTTGCATTATTAAGGAGTTTACAAACTCCTATCAACGCCGTGGCACATTCAGATGCGAAGTTTTATGATCTGATAAACAATATCCCATGATAGCAACATAACATAACTCTTATGTAGCTTTACTTAGCCCTAACCAACTGACATCGGTGTGATGTTTACCGACTCGACCCATTCATTGCCAAGATATGAAGTCTTTTTGTTAGGAGAAAATGTTAGGTCTTCCAGCCTGATATCCAAAGAAAACAATGTTGTGCTGTTGCTACCAAATCTCTACTCGTTATATGGATATTATCATCATCATCGTCATCGTCGTCATCATCACCGCCACCACCACCACCACTACCATCATCATCATCATCATCATCACTGTCGATCAGCAGTACCCACGATGGTGTTATTTTTACATGATTAATACTTATATTTAATCAAAATAAACCTCACATCTGCGATTGCCACAGGATACTAAGTTTAGCAACTAGCAATTCCGCTCGTACGAACTAATTAAACCAATTGTAGTTGATTAAATAAGTAACAATAACGTTTTGTTACTTGCAACATCATATCCTAAGTATTTCTTCTCATTATCATCAGCAGCTCAGACTTTCGCTTCCTCCTCGAAATGGTTCAGGTTTGAAAAGTAACGTGGAAATATTTTGCATGGTAAAGATGAATCCTTTCAACTCCAACTGAGGATGGAAAGAATGTTGTGAGGATCTGATTTAGGAGACCGCCCATTGTTTTATCATCTCAAGGATGTCTTAACAAGAAATGAACTATTAACGCCGACAATTTAAAACAGAACAGAAACGTTTTTTAATGTAAAAACTGAACAGCAATTAAGATCCACAACAGCAGGCCAGTAGCCGATCAACAGCCAAAGGTCAATAGCCAAAGGTCAAACATGAGCATATAAGGTGCATACCAACGACATTAATTCCGCGTAACACAAACAATTTCAAGGCCTCTCACTTGTTCTCCTCAATTTTTATCGGTATTTTTTCTTGCCGAGTGATCTTCTAAACATTGAGAGCAAAAATAAATAAAAACATCAAAAGCTCCTCATTAAATCATTAAATGATATTAATGGCAAAAAATAAAAAATAAGTATCGATGACTCGTAAATCCCCCCCTTTCAAGTGAACCCCAAACCAGCACCTCCAACAGTGGTAATGGGAACTTCTTCCTCCTCCTCCTCTTCTTCGACCTTGACCTCCCCTGCCACACGTGGTAGTAGCAGACCCTGCAGTTACGACGACAGAACTTCTTGCAAAGGGGCTTCACCAACTGGGGAAAGCAAAGCCAGGGCACTTGTGCCATAGGTATCCACAACTGCAGATTACATTTCGCGACATGAATTACTGGTGAAAAATTACTATCCGTTTATTAGTTAAACTACCACAAATTCTACCGGTGATATCAGTGATATCGGACAGTGGTATCAGCGATGCCAATTATTGTCAACAAATGGAAAACCTTTGCGATATTTTAAGAAAAGCCGATGAAGCGTGCCAGTAAATTAAGTCTCAAATGAACGACAATTGGACTTTTGTTTCACCAGTAGCAAGCACTCACTCACCTTAGACTGACGAAGATCAGTCCGCCAACAGCCAAGAGCAAAATGAACAGGTTAATTCTGCTCTCCTCCTCCCTGATTCTTCCTTCGTGCAGGAAGGAAGCATCGAATCCTATGGCTCTCTCTGGAAAAAAAAGCACAGTGTGAGAGTAGTGACTTGAACGATGGCATGATGTCATCAATTATGCAGTGATATCGTTGACGATGGTGATATCAATAATGATAATAAAAACGTAGCAATGACGTAGGTGATATGGTGATGACATCGATAATGATAATAACATCGTTGACGATATGGTGATATTTATCAATAATGATAACTTGTATTGTAGCTTGTAGTGACTCCACTGATCTAGAAACACAAAATATTTTCAGAAATGACATTTGATGAGCTTCAACGTTTAAAAAACCAAATGTCATCCTTTCAATTTAAAAAATATCAAAATCTCGTATCAAAGAAATTACACTCTTTGACTTTTTTGTGGTGGTTCAAAAGTTCAACGTCCTAATCCAACCTGATGAACTTATTTAACTTAATTAATTAATGCTTGATTAATGAATTAATGAAGAATTAATGCTTAATTAGCTTATGCTCTACCTCATATTAGCTTACAAAAACATGTTCCAACTTTAAATTTAAAATATTTAACATCTTTCGTTTTACTAATAATGAGAAATGCAGAAATCGATATTCAAGTAATATTAGAGGAGAACACGTCCCGTTGAAAACTTCAAGATCGAGGTAAACTTAAGGGAAACTCCCAGACCCCACTGAGGATTTCAAGTTATGAAGGCGGCATGAAAACTCATAAACAACAAAAAGCCAGCAACAGACGTTTAAACCCGGGAGGTCGACAAGCGGATTCAGTGACCGTTCCTTCGTGGGGAGTTGTGAAGTTCTGCTTACAAACCTTGCAGAAGTACCCCCCTGACTTGTCCTGGTAGGTGCCCTTGGGGCAGGGCTCGCATTCTTTCTCGTCATTCCAGTGCTCCATGAACGAGCCAGGCAAGCAGGCAGCTAGAACATTAATCTAAGATCTAAAATAAGATCAACAATGATGTCAACAACAAAACATCCACTACCGCAGGTATATTGAGTGAAGAAATGTGATCCAGGTGAGCATATGAAGTCGTGTTCTTCGTTGTTGGTTATCTTGTTGTATCTCACCTGACCCATGTGCTTCAGGTTCAACTCCTCGAAGTGCTTGGCTGTGATCTCAATCTTTGTAAACAAGACAGAATAAATAAAAAACTTTTTTAATAAAATATCTCAACTTCATTTTTGCATCGTCACATTGTGATTGTTTTATTTCGACATGTTTAATGTAAAACATGTTTACCATTAATCTCATCTGAAGGTATTTCAAAGCTGTAAAGTCTATGTAAAGAGACCCTTAAAAAATCTATAAAAAATTTATTTCGTATAATCTTTCATAAAAACACTTTTAAAAAAAAATTAATTTAATTGTTATCAAATTTCTATATAAATAATCTCAATCACAACGAATAAATTAATAAAATCTATTTCAATCACCACGAATAAATTATAATCAGAATAATAATCAGTCTTACAGAGCTGCTAAGAACGTCCTTCATCCTAGTTATCCTGCATGAAAGTGTGCACTCCTCCGCATCCTCTCTTCTCGAGTAATCGGCGTTTGGATGGGTGTGACGAACCACCACGACCACCATGACATCCCTCTTGACAAACGAGCGCATAAAAACGGATAATTGCAATTATTATGTAAACATTTGATTGCATTACTTCACTTAACTATATTACATTATTGAATTATATTACATTGAGTTATGAATTTAGTATAACTATTACTGCTAATAATAATGTTTCACCGGGATGTCTTGATAGTCGAGATCTTTCTGACAATCCAGTCTGACATCGTAAGGACACGACAAGGGCGTGTAGGTGCCCGTTCTCTTGCAGAGTTCGTTGGACAGTTCTACGGCAATATCCATGCTCGTTTCACTGCTGCAACTGTCCACATAGTACGATATCATGGACTTCAGACTTAGTTCGGCCATTCCGTAGACTTTAAATCATATTTTTTTCGTGATTATCGTTGAATATGGTTTGAAATTATCCTTTTATTTCAACAAGGATGTCTTAGTTCAGTCATCTGCAGTTCTACAGATGCAGGCTTAACGCTAACAAATAAGGTGAAGTCATTGAAAAATATGAAATTTAAATTCAAAACAAAATGCAAAGTTGATTTCAGATTGGCAGGCCATATGACCTCTAGTGCAACCAGGGTCGCCGACAGATATTTTGAGCCCCTAGGCATAGCAACCACGGGCCCCTACATTATGTCAACTTGGTAATGGAAAAGCAAAATAAGTCACTATTTTAAAATTTTAATGTTTTTATTTTAATGTTTGTTTGCTGGGCACTTGTCCCCTTCTCCCCTCTCGGCGGCCCTGAGTGTAACTATTTTTGCTAGGTTGACCAGGTAACTATTAATAAATAATAATTATAAATATTACATGAAAAAAACTTAACTGAATAAATAAATTCCTGAGAGCCTTATTGAGCATTCGTTATCATTAAATCTTTTACTTAAATAAAATTATAATTAAACAATTCTATTATAAAATTAAATTTGTTAGTTTTCTTATTAATGCTAATTAGTTGATAATCTTGTTAATTAATCTATCCGTCTATCTGTACCCACCTAGTCATTTTTTAACGTGTAATAAAATTTGAAATGATTCTGAAACGAAAACCTATGACAACCAGCTTCAGTTCGTAAGCAATGCTTCCAAAAACTCCCCTGCAGAAATAAAAGCCAGTATCCGAATAGGCGATCCTGTGGAAGATCAACTCCATGATGTTCGCATCGGTAGTCATTTCAACCTCTTCTCTGCCAGCAAACACCACTTCCAGCTTCTCGTTCGCTCTGGAAAACCAGTTGAAAGATGGATAACTGGCGAAGGGGAGGTACTTGTTGCAATTTATGGACCACTTGGATTCCACAGGACGGAATGCTTAGCGAAACATAATCATCATCATAATCATCATCACAATCATAATCATCTTCATTATTATTTTTATTAAATTATTGCCTTTTTATTGTCCAGAGAACTTTTGTTATTGAAATGTAAATAAGTAAAATGATTAAATACTATAGCGGATTTAAAGAATTTTCATGGAAGATAGTTGCAGATAAATTAAAGAATCTTATTTCATTTTCATTTATAATTTAAACTAAGTAACAAACAAATTCATTTAAGTGAATGAAATGAAATATAAAAGAATGTCTTTTTAATAAATAGCAAAATTTATGAAGGCTCGTAATTAGCATCAGTCACCACGATAATAGAAAGTTAGATTCTTATCATGTCTTTACATTTCAACTATCAATATCAGTTTCGTGTTTTTTTTTAAATTTAGTGGAATAATTTTACTTCAAATCCACCGGCCTTTTAGCAACATTTTGAAGAATAAAAACTTTAACAAAAACAATAACTCTTAACTAAACAAACTTTAACTTAAACAATATCAAACCGTGAATTTCAATGGTCCTGTCAGTCCTTGCAAAATTAGTGACATTTCCCAGAGGTACCAAGTCAACAGTGGGCATGTCTATAATAGGACGAGAAAGGAACATTCTCGATGCAATTATTTCACTTCTTATACTCCTTTTGAACAGCTTTCTCCACAACTCTGACGCATTTTCATGGCTTTTCACTGAAAGTGATGGCAAATTNTGTCTATAATAGGACGAGAAAGGAACATTCTCGATGCAATTATTTCACTTCTTATACTCCTTTTGAACAGCTTTCTCCACAACTCTGACGCATTTTCATGGCTTTTCACTGAAAGTGATGGCAAATTGCAAATATGATACGATTTTATTAGTGATTAGCGGTCGGCTAATGAACTAATTAAGAATGATAATTACAAACTGTAAAGCAAAATGCTAAGATGGAATTCAGTAACATTGATCTCGCAGTTCTATTCATTGTGCATTGCACTTGAAAATCGGGCAAATGTTCATAAGGAATTTACACGAAAACTGATCGTAAAACTAAGATATCGTGTAACAATTCAGCTTGAATTTCCCAATCTAACTTTATTATTACATTTAGAAATAATTATTCCAACAACGATTCAACTTAATCGGCGACGAGACAAGCGACGTCGGCTACAACGCCACCAGATCCTAAATCAACAAAACGACGCCGCCGCGGTCAATTATAAATTGTCATATTTTGATTTCTTTGTTTTATTCTTTCGCAACAATTTTATTATTGACAAATTCATCGTCAAAGTCATCGTGTGTCAAAATTAAAGCTTCAACCTAATTAAATAAGTCCATTACGTTAAATTGTTTAACCAAACTTCACTCGAAAAATCAAACAAGCAAGCTTTAAACAAAGCGAAAATTAGAAAATTCAGAAATTAGAAAATTAAGATAGTATCTCAAATAACTTTTTCTAATTTCGAAACAGCCAATCCTCCTTATTCCTCTTCAACGTGGATTAATTTACTTCAGTTCTTTCTTCCTGCAATGTTTTATAAATTATTTGTATGTTATACGTCATTTATTTTAGATACTAAATTTTATAATAAAAACAATCGTTTAAAAGATGATACAATTTCAAAAACTTTAAAGAAGTTTAAAACGAATGCGTTTGAAAAATATATTTCCACCTTATTTTTTATATCCCAAACGTATTCGTAAACAAGCTGACCAATCAACACGGTCCTGGAGGGTGGTTAAACCATTAATCAAATTAATCAAATAACATTTTAGTTATTTTTATTAAAAAACATCGATGTATGCAAAAAACATTGATGCTTGTCACAATAGAATTTCCAGAACAAACTCATGTAATTAATTGGTCGCTTGGTTTTGACCAATTGTTTCATTCGATGGATAAATGATTGACTTAGCTCATCAACAAAATGTTAGGATACATTAAAGCAATTGATTATTATCGTCATCAAATTTCCATCTTATATTATCACATTGTCTGAAAACAAACGTACCACATGCTCAGGGAAGCCAAAGTGGCAAAACTGGTTAGCACTGCCAGAATGACAAACTGCTTATAATAATAAGCCTCCCCTCTTTGAACTTTTTTTACTGAGGCATTCACTAACATGGCTTGGTAGATGAATTTTTCTGTTACAATAGAAAAGCTAAACTGTTAAAAGTTAAAATTACATACAATAAATAATTTAAATATGCGGAGATTAGAGTAACAAAATTAGAATAGTAAAATAATGGAATTATTAATAAAAACATAGGTAAACATTAAGTTTTTAAGTGAATTCGAGGATTGTTGTTCTCATTAAATGCAATGATTTTACGCAGGCACATTCGTTACATTTTCTCAAATTACGCTCTGGAACGATTGTAAAAACTGCTCCCAAACTAACAAACAAAACTAAACAAATTAAAAGAAACTCTTACTTTCCAAGCAACCTCTGCTGGAGTTAGTAGCAGTGGTCATTGTGATCGAGGTGTTTGAGCATT
>MPNW01000667.1:23362-37261 GCA_011800805.1 Hirudo medicinalis | reverse complement strand
AATAGATAAAAAAGTTGATACAAAGTATACTTATAACCAATTAAAAAAACAAAAATAATATTTAATAATTGTTAACAAATGATTATGCTTTAATTTTTTTATTGACTACTGACATTCAATTTAATCTATATTGTTTAAAGGAAAGTTATCAAAGTTAGATAAATTTAATAAAACATTACATGCGACACTACATTTCAAAAGTATTACTCTGCGAAAGCATGATCTTATGAATCTCAGCAAAATCCACCTCCGGTGTTCGTAATTATTATATTAATGCATGTTTCGAAAAAGGACTGAAGACTGGTTGTTGTGGCTCAACCTATATCAAAATGGCAAAATTCTTCTATTTATCTGAAACTTTATGTATTACTTTCTTAATAACTAAAACTCTTAAAAGGAAAAGATCATACTAGCCCTACCCATAATCGATAACCTCATTTTGTTCTCAAAACCTTTGTTTTAGAAAAGATGCATCTTTCCTTTTATTGCCTATCGGTTTTGTTTCTTCTCCGTTATGACAATTATCTTTTTTTGTTAGACACCCTACAAAAAAAAACCCAATATTTTAATGTCTATTCCAAAAAGAGTTCCAAGTTTGTATGATTAATTAATAACCAATCGTTTTACTAATATCCAAGTTACAATAAACAAATTGTTCAGTAAGCAATGTTTATAGCGCTAATTTTTTTGCAATAAACAAAATATCACTATAAACAAAATGTATAAATTTGTGAACTGGTAATATTGACAATCTTTGTTCCTTGTTTTACGGCGGTTGTCCGACATATTTGGTTCGGTGTTGTGTTTACCTTTGATTCTCTGATTTAGTTTTACCTCCAAAATGTCGGATAATGTCACTGAAGGTTTGTCTTCTATTGATCCGTATTTTTAATTAATTTAGAGTGGGTAAATTGTGTTGGCGGTCGATAACATCTATGAAAGTTTGCTATTATGAGAAGCCACAAATAAACGTTTGTCGTCGTGGATTATCTTTAATAATAATATTATTATTATTTTTGACGACATTGTATAAGGCATTTTTCATACGAAATACGTTAGTTACCTGGGAAATGTAGATTCAATTACCGTTGCATATTGGAGTAATTTGCATTATTGGAACATTAGATAGGATGCAGTGATTACAGATTCAAACAATCCAATGATGTCATTTTTTTTTATTCTGTGGATGTTTCCGTTTTAGTGATCTTAGTTTAATAACACCGCTTCGACTGAACCAGATTTTGTGCCAAGCTGAATAAATAAATTTATCAGTTTTTAATTGCATTTTGTTTTGGGGACCCCTGCGTTGTTATTGATGTTTTAAATTATTATTTCTTTCACTATTAAGCTTAAAACATTTTCATAATGAATTTATTTCTTGGCAAACTTGTGAAAACAAATTGGCTTGACTTTGCAAAGTGTCTCATATGCACTTAGCAATTTCACTTTACTTAATTTGATCATTTCATGCACAATAATGTTTAATAAAATTTTTAAATGTCTTCAGACCTTCTTGATGAGATTCTGACAATGGATGGAATGCATGACATTGAGGAAAACCTGGATGCTTCAGAGATTGAAAGTAATAATAATATTAATAATACTCAGTTTAGGAAGCACTGTGTGTTTATTGAAATAAATCCATAGAAACATATTTATAAATTGTGAAACTGCATTCTAATTTGTAATTTTTCTGGCCATAATTTTTTCCTAAGGTTTTTATATTAACACTATTACCATGTTCATTGATATGGTCACCTTAATCTTATTAGTATTCACAACACCATAAAACCAATGCTGGTGTTTGTGCAATGTTGCTGCAATGCATTATGCTAATGTCAGGAGCATCTGATGTCACTGAAAGCACAGACAGGGTGGATGGAGCAACATTCGAGCAACTACTCTGGCAGCCGAGCATTGAGGACAGCCTCACAGAGGAACATCTCGAAGAAGGAAAGATGGAAGAGTCTAAGAAGGAGGAAGAAGTCACTTCTGGAGGTTAGCGACGTTGTGTTTCTTGGTAACGTTTTTGAGGATTAGATTGATTTTGGAGATATTAGATATTGTGAACACAGTGATAACCTAATGTCATCTTTGTTTCTCTTTAAGTTTTTTTTTACATCCTTTATCGATCCAGGCACAAGGACACCTGAGCATGCCACGGGAATGGAGTTGGAGATTCAAGTGGAGAAGGCGAACGAGGCCGAGTTCGAACTTTCAGACCAGGGATCCAAGAGCAGGTCGGAAGGAGGCGCAAAGGGAAGTCCCGTAAACAGCGGGAGCGAGTCAAAAACCGGAGAGGCTTCGAACAAAAGTTCGTCGGAATCGGGAGGTACGCGAAACGTTCGATCCGCTCGATTGTTCTTAATTGCGACCGCACGTCGATGATTGCAATTGTGCGTGCAACGATTTTCTCATGCATGTTGTCAATAATCATCATCATCTTGATTATTACAAACCTGTTGCATGTAGATGGTGCAAGTGAGAACAGGAAGAGGAAGCACGGACGGATCTCCCCGATCACCTGGGAGAACCCTTCGAACGAGGAAAAGAAATCAGGAGACAATCCTGAGAGTGAGTTTTCTGTGGTACCAATAATAACAACTACATTGTAATTATTATTATTATTTATTGTAATTTAAAGCCTAATTATTACTCTATTGAAATTCTAAGCCCATCCGAGGCTTACTTTAATCCTCTTGATCTGCTCACAATAAATTCAGGGTTAAAGCCTCCACAACTTATTGGAGTTGTTCACATCTACACATAAAACATGAATAACATTGAAGTTCAATTTATCAGGCCATTTATCTTACATTTAAACCGACACTCATTTCACACTTTTTTTTATGAAATGTCGTTTCAGACGAACCAAAAAAGGTGAAGACCGACGTGACAGTTGAGAAAGGTTGGAATGATGACGTTAGCATTTGTTGTGGTATTGCTGTGCATTGGTGAAAAAAAATTACAAAAGATTGGAATATGACTACAAGAGCTCTTATTATGAATGGAACGTATTTGTACTTACGCGAATGTCAAATTTAAATGTGATTGTTATATTAATGTCACGAGACAATTAAATGATTTACCAGTCACAATTGGTCACTCTTACAACTAGAAACATGACCATTTCAAGGCTACACTCGATGCCAACAATTCTTGCAACTTTTGATCCAACTTTGTTATTGTGCTTATTTTCCTTAACCGTTGTCGTTACCAATTATGTGTATTCATTTATTGGAAGTTGTTAAGACAAAAGTTAACTCGAAAGTTAAATTAACCACTTAACTTAAACTAACTCCTCGAATGGACTTTAAAAAAAAACAGATCGCGAGTCTCGTCTCAAGTACATCTTCAGGTCGGCTCGCTTCTTCCTCATCAAAAGCAACAACTTCGAAAATGTTTCACTGGCCAAGGCCAAGGGCATTTGGTCCACACCACCACAGAATGAGGCCAGACTCAACCAGGCATTCAGGGTGGGTTGGCAACTAATTAAAAAACTATTCAGTTCAATCAGACTTGGTGATCTATTTATTAATCAATTAATTTAGAATAAATTATAATGCCTGTTGTAATAAGCATGTAAGAATGATTTATAACTTGTTTTGTTTCAGCAATGTGCCAACGTGATCCTCGTCTTCTCGGTTCAAGAGAGTGGAAAGTTTCAGGGTGAGTAGCGTGACATTAAAAACATCGTTTGGCTCGTAACGGCAAACGACATCGATCATCGGCGACAGTGGTGGCAATGATGATGAGAGTTAATTACAATATAACGACATCATAATTATGCCGTAGGGCTCTTACTAGCTTATGCTTAGGAGCGAAGTGATGCCGGATGCCGACAGCACGAGACTGCCGAGGTGGCCGGAATTGTGATCGCATATGTATTTTAATAAAAATCAGAATGATGTAATTAAATCAGGATGTAAATTAAATTAGCATAAAGAAGTAATTATCATCATTACACAATCGCAGGATATGCTCGACTCGCCTCTGAATCCGACAGGGAGCACCCTCCGGTCAGGTGGGTTCTTCCACCCGGACTCGAAGCCAAGGTCTTCAACTCCGTCTTCAAGTTGGACTGGATTTGCAGGTTGGATTCAATAATTGCTTGCATTTCAGATGGATCGAATATATTACTGAACAGGATTAATATTAATAATAATAATAATAATGATATTAATAACAAATTAAGTTTGGAGGAGTAGAATATTTTAATATAATCCTCATCATTTTTGCTATTGTTATTGTTATCACTCATGAAATACTTCACTTTTTATTTGCTTTTTGAAGGTGTTTGCATCTAAAACTATTTGCACTTATTAAATTATTTGTTTAAGCTGTAATTAATATTAACTATGAATAAATTATTAATAATATTTATTATAATATGAATAATTATTAATATGATTTATTCACTAATTAAATGAATTAGCCAGTTAAAATTTACTTGGCAGGAGAGAACTTGAGTTCCATGAGACGATGCACCTGAAGAACCCCTGGAACATGAGTAAACCTGTCAAGGTTGGAAGAGATGGGCAGGTAAATGATTGGCTGCTTTGTTGTTTTGAGTAAGCAACAGGTGTTATCATTATGATGTACTTATTAACCTCATTAACTGCTATGATTATTAACTACCAGGGTTGTTAGCAATATTCTGCTAAAGTATTGGCAATACCAGTACCAACATTTTGTTTTAGACATATTGGCTATACCAATACTTTCTGTCAATACTGATTACTATACATTTTGAAATATTAACAGCTTGAACAATATTCGATAAAATCAAAATAATTTTATTGAAACACAAAACTATGAAAAAATGATCACCATGCTTACCATTTTTCTGGACGCAGAAACAGCAACATTTCAAATTGTTTGCTCGTCGTGTTTGAGCGTAGTGCTGAAAATATCATGCCACCCAGTGAGAATAATCTCTCCACTGTTGTGGTAGCAATCCAATGTTGGGGGCCATGTATAACTTTTTTTTATGTGGGTGCGATAACTCTGAAGTTACGTCAGCCAATTATCTATCCATCTCTTCCATGCTAACAACAACATCTATTATTTGTCTCTTATTGGAAAATGCCTCAAAGAAATTTGAGGAAAAATACGAATATTGATATTAAAAAAGTATTGCCAATACTGCGATATTAACAACCCTAGTTAACTACTTACTTGTTAGGCCAGGTAAATGGTAGGCTACATGTTTTGAGTTATTATTGTTGTTAATTACTTAATTGTTATTAAGCATAATTCACACTAATGTCATCTATCAACATTGATGACATTGATTACAATGTTGTGTCTGGGTTTTGATGAAGTCTTTCATTGATTCACAATTCATGTTATTGTTGGATGTGTTTAAATTATTATTATTATTATTATTGTTATTATTATTATTATTATTATTATTAGTAGTAGTAGCAGTAGTAGTAGTAATAATAATAGTAGTAGTAGTAGTAATAGTTGTAGCAGTAAAATTGGTGTGCAGGTTAGCTGGTTGTGTTCCTGCATGCAACAGTAGAAGCAGCTATCACACTGCATCATCCCAGCTTGCACTGCAACAAGCATGCTTGAGGAGGAGCACTACAAATAATGAATTCAATTTATTATCCAATTAATATTTCTGCCTTACAGTTATTAATTCATTAGGAGATGCTAAACAACCAAATGTTTAAATTTTTCAAGGAGATCGAACCGACCGTCGGCGAAACCCTGTGCCGGTTGTTTCCGGCAGACGAGCAGATCGACCTCCACCGCATAGCTTCCCTTTCCAAGCACGCGCTCAGGAAAGCGAGTCAACCACCGTCCTCGTCAGCAGCACTTCCTGCCTCACACGTACCTAACTCTGCTCCAAGCTCTTTGGCAAAAGCTCGTGTCAACTCCCCTACTAAAAGAGACTATTTGTTTAGGTCTGAGACAGATAAGTGCAACATTGGACAATTTGGTCCCTTAGTTCATCTTGGGACAAAACTGTTGGCCATGTTTTATGATCATAATTATTACTATTATTATTGTTATTATTATTATTATCGTCATATTTTCTGCCATCATCTTGATTTATATCTTCTATCTTTGGTGGAAACGTTAGTGCTTGGGACAGTGATTGCAAAAGTGTTGGTATCGGTGATGACGACGATGTCTTGAGGAACAGCGTCCTAGGATTGCAGTTGATGATATCAGCTCCTTCAGATATTCTGAAGTCTGAAGTTCTTCTTGACACTGAACTGCGACGTCACAAATTATTGAGCCACTTGCAAAGGGATTCGTCGATAAATTACGTCGCCATGGTTAAGACGATGTCGATGGCTTTAACCACGATCAGGAAAATCCCGCCCGATTGGAGGACCCGAGGTGCTTCTCTTCGGTGGTTTCAGAGTCCATGCAATCTGAAAATTTTGAAATGTGAAACTGTTTAATTAACTGATTTGTTTGAAAGTTATTTGAATTCATTCAATCAATTATGGACACATGGTTTGCAATTGAAAATTGAAACTCTAAACATCGATCGGATCCGGCCTTTTGAACTTCGACTCGGGGGGTCGGCCGCACCGGTACGTCGTGCCCTGCGGCCACCCCATCAACTGTTGGTTTTTTTGTTAAGTCGTTATATTTAGATTGGCTTTTTGATTTTAACTTTAAACCGGCATTGTTGGCTTCCACCACCTGGGATTTGATCACTTAACACCTTGGATCGCTAGTGACAAGGCAGCCTGCATGATCGCTTCCAGTTAGAGCTAAACTTGGAATGGGGAGGGGTTCATGTTGTTATTGTTGTTAAATTTTATTTTTAGTACGGTGACATACTCGTAATATTGGCTCAGTTGGTGTTGCCTGCAAGTGCGGCTTTGACCGCAGGGGGATAGAATTATTACTTAGAATTATTCCTTTTGGAAATGTTCAATTGATTAACGACTTTTTAATGCAATTAATGAATGAATTCTCCAATCACATTCCTCGCAACCCCCCACCTGGTGCTCCCTGTGGGTGAGTACGTGTTGCGACGGAGAGGAGTTGATGGGGCTCGTGATAGGCTGTCCGATTCATATCTTTCCTTCGTTAATATTCACAGCAGCAGAGATAAACAGGGAGCTGGCGGCCAGAAGGACGAAGATGCCAGGAGGAAGATTCCCACCGATCGTGAGTTGCTCGACACATCGTGACATTATCACCATGACATCATCGTAACAACATCATCATCATCATCATCATAGCATGACATTATCACCATAACAACATCGCACCAAAATGTCAACGACATGTCACGTTGCAGAGCGTTTTGTTGTACTTTCTATCTCGGTTTTGTACTTTCCGATCGTGCTCGGAAGGAATGTGGTGTCCTAGCAAGTGATTGTGATTATAGTTGTGATGGCTTAAAAGCCTGCAGTTGCTTTTATTGCACTTTGACACTTTTTTGTTTTTGTACGTTTCAGCACACAGAGACAGGTCGGAGAAGGGAAGAGGCGACGGGTTCTTATTTAGATGCACTTTTAACCCTGCTATTTTTAATTATAATTATTATATTATAATTACGTTAATTATAAGTATTATATTAACATGTTAATTGTAATAATAGTAATAATTGTCATAATTACCTTTTTCTGAAGACCATGTTTAGCTGGCTACTTTTTACTTTCGTTACCGATCTGTTTTTGAATGCACTTAATTTTTCCATTGCAGAATCCCTGTGAGGTACGGAGTGCGAAGGGAGACACTGCTCAACGGGGTATTTGCATTTCTTGTGATGACTTTTGTTATTTTATTATTTCTTGTGTTTGTTAGCTTGCTCTTGTTATTAGCACACCCAGTCTCTGGCCCCATGAATGTTATTATTTTTCAATAACGAATATCAACATTCTGCTGTTTTGTTTTTGTCTTCAATTTCTCATTTTAAATCACTCATCCAAGACTGCGAATGTGTTGAACGTCTTGCGACATTTTGGAGCATTTAATGAAATCAAGCGTTGGATGTCGTCTGATATTAATTTTAACGGGGTTAATACAAATGGGTTGTTAATTTTAATTTTCTAGTCATACAGCGACTACGTCAGGGAGTTTACTAGGGTTCTACCGCCCGTTCCCCCTGCCATCACCACTTCGGAGTTTTCCAGGGTATGTTAATGCACTCTTAATTTATTCTTGAGATGATTGAATAATAATAATTAATCTTTTCAGACCATGCCCCCAGCAGCATCAGCTTATGGCTATGTGGCTCCTCCCTACATCTACGACCCACATCTTTCGTACCCTCCTCCTTTCATTAATTATTCAACACCCTATTCCGTCAGACCTGAGACCCACAGCGTGGTTTGTTGATTTGTCGATTATTTGGTTGCATGAGCTGCAAATGGATGGTGTTGTCATTTATGGTTTTTTTTTTTGCACCTTTCCAACATTGGAATCCGAGTGGTGCGCACGCATTTGCGGCATTCTTTTAACGTCGGTTCATTCTTTCCTCACAGTACGGCATTCCAGGTTATTCGACGGCAATGTCAGGGAGTTACAACGAGGGAAAGTATAGGGATGGTGATTACAAGCACTCGAGACACACCAACAGATGATGATGACGATGATTATGTTGACGATGTAAATTCATATTGACATTAACATTTAGTGTAAACCTGACGAATATCTTTCACTCTGTTACAAGTGTTACTGTCCCGTCTGTCGATGTCTGTAATGTGACCGTTGAGGTGTCATGCGATCGCCGTATGGATGCGATTTTTATTTTGTCTAATTTTTGTGTCAACTTACGATTGTTGTGGATGTGCCCAGTTGTTTGCGTCTCCGGTTCGATGGGATTCTGTTGCAGATCCTTAAGAATTCGATTCGTGCTTGTTCTTGTTACCGATAATAGCGGAGATACTGATGATATTCTTTGATTGCAAGGCTGAACTTTGGCCTTTTCATCGTTGTCAGGGAGATTCGCCTATTAATTTCATTTGAGGGGACCCTCGGGCTAAGAACATAATTTATTGTTCTTCNCGGAGATACTGATGATATTCTTTGATTGCAAGGCTGAACTTTGGCCTTTTCATCGTTGTCAGGGAGATTCGCCTATTAATTTCATTTGAGGGGACCCTCGGGCTAAGAACATAATTTATTGTTCTTCGCAGGTGTGAAAATGTTGAATAATATGTTTGAAAATAACTTTATTTTTATCTGACAAGTAGAGGCACAAGCAAAGGGTTAAGTCGAAAGTCATAGGTGTGGATGCCATGCCTCCAAATTCTGACCTGTCAGGGATCGCTTGAGGGCAGACGTGAGAGTCTGCTGCAGGTTGCTGTGGTTGTATGCGTGGATATTCGAGCATTTAATTTGGGTGCATTTTGATTCAAACGAACCACGCTAAAACGAAAAGCGCTAAAATTCGATTAGCGTGAATAGAGGATGTTATAAATGGGAAAGATCACGAATCCAGTTCTAAAGAACAGAAAAGAAATCTAAAATGTAACACGCATATTTGAAATATTTCAGAATAAATGATGCATTATTCTTGCAAAGTGTGTTGTTGTATTTCATTCCGGATTTCACAATATGTTGTTTCAAGAACCCGAACAGAATCAAACCCATTTTTGCAAAGAACCCGAACCAAACTAGAACCAAAAGTTTTGAGTTCTCTCCCATCTCTAACGTTTATATCACCAGAAGTGTTGTGTCGATTTGGTAATGGAAAAGCAAAAAAAAGGTCAGGTTTGTAATAATAATAAGCAAATTTATATAGCGCCGTAAACGTGAGCATCAGGTTTATTTATTAATTTATTTGATTAAAGTCCGTTGCATAACTAATCAGCATCAGCTGAGCATCAGGGTCGCTTAAAACCATTTATATAGCGCCCTCTTCCAGATGCGCTTCTTGGCAGGCTGGGTTGCGAACACGACGCGTAACGACTTGCTTATGGGTTAACTGGGTTGCTTTTATCTTCGTTCGCATCTGAGCCAACTTGCATGTAATATTATGAAACCCAGCGAGTCCCAAAAATAAGGAATAAATCTCGAATGATGTCTCGAAAGTTCACTTACATCGTGGTCCAATCAGGAAAGATTACTTTGATGACTAATCTGATATCCTAACCTGATAAGAAAGTCTTTTTTAAATTTTCGGCCTGAGTAATGCTGAATCATCCTCAAATAATACCAAGCAGTTTGCTCAATGGAAAAAAAGTCTCCATTTTGGACTGCACATTAGTAATTTGTTCAATCAATTTCGCTAGCATCCTTGCGTGCATCAAAATGTCAAATGGCATCTATTATCCAGTTCTGCACTTCTCGTCGCACGTTTTAACGCCATTATTTAATGTTGAATTTAACGAATTTAATAAATTTAATGTTATTTTATTGTTTCCTCTAACTTTCAGAACTCCAACCTTTTCTTGAACACAGATGTTGTGTTGACCAAACACAAAATCGTCAGTTTAGAGGTTGGGTTGGAAGGAAAAGGAAATTCAGTTCTAAGAAAAGGAAAAGGAAAAGCCTCGTGAAGAGGTGCATCACATCATCTTATGTGGTCATATTCAACATCCCATTGTTTTTAAGTCACACGATGAAGATTGAAGGCAGACTTCTCTGCTACTCCAATCCATGATAACATCACGATCCGATGTTTATTCTCTCTGTTTGTAGTGCTTTAAAAATGTCCTTATTCTAATTATTTCTGATTATCTATTACTTTACCTCCAATATAAATAATATATAATAATCTCCAATATAAATAATATATTTATCTCAAGGTTTTTAAAAACTCTCGCCATCCGACAATGTTAGTTCTTGGATGAAAGACGTGTGTATTCTTTTAAGAAATGTACTTTTATCAGAAAATTAAGCAACAAATAATTGAACATCTGGGATTGATTTGAACTTTCAACTTTCCAGGGCAAAAAATGAAGGAGTTGAGTGAGCACGAGGAGAAGAAAAGATGTCAAAAGCTCTGCGGAAAAGTAAGTTTCCAAATGGAGAAGCAAGGAAGAGTCTTGAAACTCTGCTGCTGCTCTTCTTAAGATTGAAGCAGTTTTGCTACCATTCACATCTTGTGAATGAGGTCATTATGACGCTTGGAATTGTTTCCAATTATTCATTTAATTTCATTTAGAATCCTAATTTGATTGATCACTCAAAAGGCTCGCGAAGCAGACTAAATAAGAGACGAGGTGGAAATAGATGCGAGTGACCACAAGCAGTCACATCTTGAGGAGAGCATCCATGGTGTTGTTACAGTCACTAGCATCGCTGTTTAAAGTCGATACCCCGAAAAAACTCTAAGGTTTTGGTCCACATTTGGTATCCTACCTTATTATTAGCGGAATGAATGATGTATATTTATTTGATGTACGATGGATCACTGTTGCAAGTTATGGATTTGTTATGTAATATGGATTATATGAAAAGTACAATATTTTTCTTCAAAAAGTTAAAATGTACTAATTTAATTGCAAGGATGCGATTGAAGAATTTGTTGCGAAATTACAGCGGAAGAAAATAGACATTGCAAGCAATCTTCTGGGTGCGTCTTGCCGCACATTTTAGCTTTTCATAACTTTGTGACCCCAGAACTTATTGAAATGATTTCCATATTTTTTGTATTTCCATCAAATTCATTTTATATTTCCACTCCGACGGTCGATGGTTATTCGGTCAGACTCAACCTGAAGGATCTACTGGTGATTTCAACTCAAACCAATGACAACTGCTCGCCCTGACCCCAATTGTTAACCTTTTGACCGATCTCATTTTTTTGGTCTTCAGTCGTTCAGCCAAAATAAAAGCGAAACTTGTGTTGTTAGTTACTAACTTGTGTTACCTTTAACACGTGTGCCAGGAGTTCAGCTTGGCCGAGTGTTTTCGATATTCGATTAATCTTTTTGCGATTATATTTTAACTTTAATATATTTTTAGAGACTATTGGAATTATTACGATATTATTATTATTATTACTATTATTATTGCTGTTGTTGTTGTAAATTGCACTATATTTTAAGAATTTCAAAACATTTTTATGACATTTATATTTAAAACCTCAGGTACTCTGTGAAATCATTTGATGCAATGTTCTTATTGGTCAGTCTGACAGCCAATGAACGGCGCGATTTACTTTTTCCATTGGAAGTGGAAGTCTTTATATGCCAAATTTTCAATGCATCGATCACATTTTTGCACATAATTTATGAATCTACAATTAAACACCTTAACTAACTACATCGATACATGAATAACTTATAATAAATTACGTTAATTGTAATAAATATGCTAACAATTTCGAATGTTTTTATCTACTCGGAGATGATCAACCCGCCAATGAACTGAAATGAATTTAATTTGAACTTGAAAATCGTCTCTCAATTTTGAGAAGAACTGCAATTGGATCCCAAATAAGCCGCCAAAAAAGAGGAGAGAAACTGTTGATAATCAACTTCGGAGTGCATTTGTTATTTTTTGATCCTCTTTTCCTCCTCCTCCTCCTCTTCCTCCTCCTCCTCCTCCTCTTCCTCTTCATGCAGTTCATCGTTGAGAATCAAAAGTCGAAGTTTCGAACTGATGAACTTTTCAAAAAACTCAGCCGTGAAACTGAGGTTTTTGTGAAAATTGTTTTTTGAATTTCTTATTTATTAATATTGAAATTAATGACTGTGAATTAATTGAATAGTTTGGATTATTAAGGCAACTGAACGCTGAATGTGAATATTTATTAACGCAAAATGTTTATCACAATTTTTCGAAATTGTTTGAAAGAATTATTTGCCTAATAAATACAATTTAAGGATCATCATACTTAATGTTTTTCAGGGATTAATCGATCAAATATGTCTAAATTTGTGTTAATTCAACACAATAATGTTTTTTTTTATAACTGCTTCTATAGTACTTTGTTTCTCTCGAAAATATCGAATATTAAGAACGAAATGAAACACATCTAAAATTTAATGAATATAACCAGTTAATTCAGATAAATTTAATGAATATAACCAGTTAATTCAGATAAATTTAATGAATATAACCAGTTAATTCAGATAAATTTAATGAATATTACCAGTTAATTCAGATAAATTTATTCAGGTGAGTCTGACGAGTTTCAGGGAGTTGAAGCACTTGGAGAGGCAGTTCAAGTTCATGGAGGTCTGCAGGAATGGCGGAGAGATATCTGTTGTGAGTTCATCCCTCCACCCATCCATCCATCCATCCATCCAATCACCTATCAATTCATTTATTCACTTATCGATCCATTCAAAACTTCATTCATCCATTTGCTTATCATTCCGTTCATAGATTTACTTATTCGTCTATTCGTCCATCCATCCATCCATCCATCCCTTCATTTCCAGGCCTTCCTTTCCACTGGGATCAATTTATTAGTCCTGCTTCCTTCTCCTTCTCACACTGGTGGCATTAAATTTGTGACCTTTGAACCCGACGAATCCAAGGTCAGGTCAGGTTTGTTGTCGTCACGTGACTCGCAACAACATGTCAACTGTTGTATTGTTGTTGTCGTTGTTGATATTATAATTATTCAGACGTCATTATGTATTATTCTCTATTATTACTGTCATTAATAATAATAATAACATGCATTATTATTAATTTACGTTAATCCTACATTTAAATCAAATTAATATAAATAATGTTACTTTTTATCGGATATAACATTGGAATGAATATTTATTTTCAATCGTTTTCTGAATCCGTAAGCAGTAATTATTGGCTGGATTAGCAGTTCTATTTTCTGGAGTACCGTACCTATTCTCTTGGGCATTCAGCGAACATGGAAATAATGTCGATGACGATGATGATGATGATGACGACGATGACTATGACGATGACGACGACGACGACGATGATTTAGTAAAAATTATAACTTTACTAGCTTCTTTAAACCGGCTTCACCAGTCAAAATACGTGTATCAA
>MPNW01000666.1:116816-118083 GCA_011800805.1 Hirudo medicinalis | reverse complement strand
GGCACTTACATCAAATATGTACTCAATAAAATATATGGCACTTACATCAAATATGTACTCAATAAAATATATGGCACTTACATCAAATATGTACTCAATAAAATATATGGCACTTACATCAAATATGCACTCAATATGATGTAATAATATTTACATTGTGTTCATAATTATATAATGTAATATTAAAATCATTTATTATTTAATTATATTATTATATGTAATAATTATTATTAATTATATTATTGTTATGCCTCCAATCTCCGCTACATTATTTTCAACTTTACATTCTTTAAAAACTTGGTTTTGATAATCTTATAAAACTCACATTCTTTATAGTGATGTTGTGATGTCATCATCATCGTCGTCGTCGTCGTCATTATCGTCATCATCATCATCATCATCAGCAGCAGCAGCAGCAGCAGCACATTATCAATAGCATTAAAAGCAGGAATTTTACTCACAGTAGAAACAAAAATAAAACAAAAATAACATCTGATCAGGCATCAACATCATCTCTCCATCTCATTATCCATCCATCATACTTGTCCATCCATCCGCATGTAGTGACCCTCATTTTGAATGGTCCAGCATTTTGGTACTCATCATCATCATCGTCATCGCCATTGCCATCATCATCATCACCACCACCATCATCATCGTCGTCATCATCATCATTCCAGTATCACATCCAGAAGAAGGAGCTTCCAAAGGAGGACCCGGGATTGGAAGGGAGACTTGGCAGGAAGAAGAAGTCCCCTGATGAAGCAGTAGAGGGAGGTGACCCTCTGCAGTCGTCTGCGCAAAGTCGGTGTTTGTTGTAATTGCAATTAATTGGATTAAATCTATAAAATATTAATTATCACAATAAAAGAATGTTCAATTGTATTCGCAATTAATTAATTACCAGAACAAATTATAAAATGATAATAATAAAAAATAATAATAAATATAATAATGATGATAATAATAATAATAATAATGTTAATATTAATTTGTTTTCCACTGTTAAACACTCTTACCGATAATTCATTATATTCCGCATTATTATTATTATTAATGTTCGATTAATCCCCATCATAACTTATTAATTGTTATTAACGGCGATAATCTCCATTAATCGTGGACTTCTTCATTTACAAGATATAAATAACAAGTTACAAATTACAAGTTCCCTTCTCATAAAAATTCGTTTTGATTTCGTGCTTAAAAACATTTACAAGGATCAAATACTTCCGGTGGATTATTATTACATTTAACAAAAAAAATA
>MPNW01000666.1:64316-111816 GCA_011800805.1 Hirudo medicinalis | reverse complement strand
AAATATTTATTATTAATTAATTAACGAAAATAATATTATTCCTTTAAACATCTTAGTACCTGTGTTAACAAGAGACTATGATGTGTGATTTTCAAGTCGTTAAAATGGAATTTTGAGTGCATTGAACTTTCGAAAGCTTAAAAAACTTCCCATGATCACATGACCAGCACTGAAATTTAAAATCAAAACATTTCTCCAATGATTTGATCTTTTGAAATAAATGACTTTCTGTTATTAATCTCAAGTTTGAAAATATAAACAATTCAAAATTCGGAACTTGGAAGTCTAATTAAAACAAACTGTTGGACCTTCATTTCAATCTTAACTTTTGATCTTTTGAAAATAAACTGAAAAAACTTATTTTAATCAAAGGCGGTCAATTTGAAGGGAGTCGTTTGGCTCAAAAATTATGAGCTTTTATTAAGAAGTGACCTTATTACAACTTATTATAACTCATTACAACTTATTACAACTTATTATAACTCATTACAACTTATTATAACTTATTACAACTTATTACAACTTATTATAACTCATTACAACTTATTACAACTTATTATAACTCATTACAACTTATTACAACTTATTACAACTCATTACAACTTATTACAACTTATTACAACTTATTATAACTCATTACAACTTATTACAACCGAATACAATTTATAACAACTTAGTATTCATAAAGTTACTTCATTTAATAATTTATTTATTTTTAATGCCAAACAATTTCAAGAAGTGGCATGGATAAAAGAGTCATTAAATAGTAATATTTACTAGGGCTGCGAACGATTAAAATTTTCTTGATCGATTAATCGAAAATTTCGTAAATAATATTTACCATTTTCAAATCACAGAGAAAATCAATTCTATATCTTTTGAGGAACTGCGTGAATAATCTGGAAAAGGAATTTATGTTTTGAAATATTAATTATGGAATGATATATTTGAAATATTAATTATGAAATTATATATTTGAAATATTAATTATGAAATGATATATTTTATGCATATTAAGTGATGAAGTCCCGTGTGATGTAATAATTGTAATTATTGTTACTTTTGAAGATTATGAAAGCGAAAGTTTCATTGATTTTCCAAGATTTGAATTTATTAACAAATTTGTTAAAATTGTGAATTATATTAAAATTATTTAAATGTAAAAACTTTTTTATCCTGTTTAACTTCAGTTTCTGTCTGCTGAGAGGCACATTTTTTCAAGCTGTGTTAGAAGACTCGAGTATTTTTTAACTTAATTACTTAAAACATATTTCTGAAGCGCAATAAAGCAATGTTTTAAATGTTAAAAACGCTTTAAACAAAACAATTTGATGTGAAGTCACGTGTAACATTCAAATTAAAAGAGGTGAATTCCCAAGAAATTGGAAGATAATTCAATGGGATCTTGGAATGGCTTGTTATCCATTTTAATTAATTTGCCTGAAATTTATTCATTTTAATTCATTTGCCTGAAATTTATTCATCAATTTGCAGAATTGTGAAAAATGCTTTCATAACATCGTCCAATCAATCACACTTACTTCTCAAGAACAACTTTTCATCTCAGCGAGCACCTCTTCCTGTCTCCCTGGATTGCAGTCACTTTGCATCTTCTCAACATTTTGCATTTTCTTTGCAGTTTTTATCAGAAGAGAAATCTCGATCTGGTAATTCAGAGGAGTGGCAAAACGTCTTTATTTTCAATTTTGAGTGGGAAAAGTTGGAAAGGTTGTGTGGAAACGAACAATTGTTGGAGGGGGGAAGTCGTCATATTTCTGCAGAGATGTTTTCAATTGTCATGAAAAAGTTTTCAATTATAAATTATAAATTTTGTCATCCAAGTCCTCAGAAAGAAGGTAGATGAGACGTTCAGAAAAATAGGGAAAGAGACATGAAGGGAGTTATGTGAACACGTGAGACAATCATGAGAGAATCGTTTAGGGGCAAACAAACAGCTAAGCACTTCTAAACGTGAATATTTTACTTAAAATAAAAATATTACCAGTTGAATTAACAAATAAATCACATTTTATCGAAGGATTATTATTATTATTATTATTAAATTACATAAAATAAATCAACAATTTATCATCTGATCGACCACAAACAGAGGATTCAATGAGCATAAAAGGAAAGAGTCAAAAATGGAAAATCATGACGCCCTGATGGATGGACAGAGGCAGAGAGAGAGAGAGAGTGAGAGATAGAGAGAGAGAAAGTAGGAGAGATGGAGAGAAAGTGAGAGGATGACGACAACACGCATGGTAATTCCATTGCACGGCTTAATAGGATGACACGGATGCTGGCGGGTTCATCGGCACGATCGAATCATCTCCATGTCACGTGCTATCTCTCTAGTCCACACTGACCTCACGATGTTCCGTGGATTTGAGATGGTGATGATGACGATGACGACGACGATGATGATGATGATGACGATGACGACGATGACGTCGACGATGATGATGATGACCACGACGACGACTGCGATAATGATTATCAATGAATGAACCATTTTGAGATGTTTTTGATTCGTGATGTTGTTATTCATATTTATTCATATTTAAAAATGTTATCGTTCTACGGCGTTGAATATCCATGGTTGTATTAAATAAATTACTTATTAAATTTTTGAATTATTTATTAAGTTATTAAAAAAATGCTAACTAGTAATAATTAAAAAGACATTTGTTATGAATCTATATCATACAAAAATTTCCAGCTACGTTTCTTAACGAACAAGATTGAATTGATTGAATTGATTGAATTGATTGAATTCTAAATTAAAACTGAAAAATTGTAAACTTCAAATTAGGACAAATTCCTTGAAGGTTTTAATCCGATGATTTCTGCTTATCTGCGATCACCTTTGATCTTTCATCTGAATTTCAAAAAGAAAACATTCTCAAAGAACTTTTTGAAATGAATAAATAAACTTTAATCACGTAATTATTTGAGTATAATTGAAAGTTACACCTGTATACATATATTAAGCTATATATACATGCTTATATGCAAATAAATATATCTAACAATTTATTTGAATTAATGTCAAATATCTTTATTAATTTATTAAAGGCTCCGGTTTTCCAAAGAACTTGGATGATTTGACAGCGAAGGTCAAAGAACTTCCAGGGACCGTCATGACCACAGTTTCTGGAGCAACAGACAAATGCAATCTTCAATGAAATCCTATTTGCCGATAGTCACGTGAGGCTTAAATGCGGATATTTCAGTAACAGATGAAATTATGCAAATAATAATGTATTAATGGCATTCAAATGACGAGTTATTACATTGTTGATGGCAAATTAGTTTGCCTAAATAGAAATATTTAGACTCGTAAGAATTTAGCAAACCCTTGTCGTTCGAATTAAAGTACATAAACATTATTTTTTCAGATTTTTAGCTCAATTGAAGATGAAAAAGAAGTCCTTATGATTGGACTTGAAATGATTGCTTGCATTCATTTGATAGCATTGAAAGCATTGCATAGCATTCATTTGATAGCATTGAAAGCGTAGAATAGATAGAGTCAATTAGAGATTATTTATAGCCACTTTCAATAACTTCACGTATTAGATTGTACTTAGAACTTTAAATATTATATATTTTCAAACTTGCATAATTATTTCTAGGAGTTCAAAATCTTTAAATTCAAGTAGAACATCTGTTTTCAAATTTTTTAGAATGATTTTTTTCAGAGATAATTTTATACTCATGCGCGGTTGTCTTCTGCCTGAATGATGGAGGATGGTTCGATTACTTGGCGCTTAATGCTGGAAGGAAATTATTTAACTTGACATTTAAGTCCGCTCCTGGTGGCCTGATATAGGCATTCCATTTTATTATAGAGTTTAGAGGATACAAATAAAATGTTTTGTTGAAGTTAATTCTAAAATTCAGATATAAAAAAGGTTTATGGCTCAATATTCCTACAAAATATCCAACAAGCGGTTCTCTAACTGCGCCTTTAAAGTCTTAGTTTGTGCTTTGAAATGTTTTTGAAAACTTTTTGTGATCAATTTAAGGAAATGTTTGAGAAGGAAGCACTTTCGACGGTGACATCAGCAATGAAATCATTTCGAGCTCCTCAAACAAAGAATAAAACTGCATACTTTCTGCATAGTACTACATGATATAATAATAATAACAACATGTTGTAATTACAATAATATTATTATAAAGTTGCATAAAATGGCGATTATATTTTAACGAATAATATACGTTTAATGAAAAATACTTGTAATATTATAAAAATTATTGTAGAACTATAATGAATATATCACATAACATACTTAAAAATAGCACATCGTCACATGTTTATCAGCAAGCAAATAAGAAGCCAGTGGAGGTCATTTTGTAGGCATGAGGAGAATGGTGAAGAGATATTTCTCGGGCAATTAATGAATTTGCGGCTGAGGAAATGGAGCACATCACGCAAGGGACTCGTTATTGGGCGCCATTTTCTGCAATTCATGGCAACTTCCGGTCGATTCAAATCAAGTCATGAAATGTTCGCTGATTGAAAGATTTTAATTCAAAAAATCTTACAATGGATGTAAACTTTTCATCTTGCAATGAATTTCCTTCCTCCGTATTTGTGCACTGATTTCTTCTGACAAGTTTTTTTTATTTTATTTAAAAATTCCTTCCAATCTTTCAATTTGGTCAATAAAAATAAATATTTATTTTGATATCATGCCTTAGTGTTGATTTACCTCAAAACAACAATCAACTAACAGGATGCTCTAGAATCGATCCATCCTTTCATTTATTCAAGTAAACTTATTCCTGACATAAGTAACAAAATAATGCATTGAACTTACGATATCAAACGAGAAAGGTCGGAACGTTTTATTGATTCCAGGAAAAAAGTAAAACTGAAATGATAAAATGAATTCTAGAAAAGAGAATTCATTTGATGCAGCTTGATGAATTGCTTTGAGGGTTTTGCAATTCATTGGGAAAGCACACTTCAACTTTTCCAATAAATGAAATTGGTGCAGCATCAAAGAGGCAGACGTTTTTTATTGGTAAGTCAATATATTTGTAAGTCAATCAATCAATTCTTTGTTGGCGGTTAATTCCTTTCTTGTAAACCATTAATCTAAAAAAAAACAAACAAATTATTTCAAGGCCAAAGACTTCCTGAACTGCGCCCTTATCTTATGAAATGGATAAGAATGGTTTGAAATTAGAATTTGCTCAGAAAATTCCTCAAATTACTGACAATCCTCTCCCCAGTTAGGTCATGTTCGAGGAACTGTGCACAAAGCAAGCAATAAATCCTAAGAGCCTCCATTGTGCTGGCCATGAAAGCACCTCAGAAAACATCCTCCAACAACTTGTCCACTGATCCTAAAGCCATACACCATCTTTGCTTTGTCGGTTTTACAGAGGAACATTTTTTGTGCAAAATTATGCGAGTATTTCGATTAATACCACGATTTAAGTTAAAAGCCTTTGTAAATGTAAATATAGATTTGCAATTCATGCTGTGGAGAGCATTGAAGTGAAGTTCTGAGCGGATGTGGCTTGATGATAATTTAAGGTTTTCACAACAAAAGTTTTGAAATATTTGTAAATGACGTTTATTGGCAAACAATTTATTTGACTAACTAAAGCACTCCAATTGCACAAACTCGAAGGTAACACTAAATGTTGTTGTCAATTACTGGATAAATAATATTTATGGTGTCAAAAAATGTCTTTGGTAGACTGAAAATTTCCAAAAATTGTACAAAAATCCATCCTTTTTTTCGGGTTAATCTGAAAAATAAATTTAAATAATTTGAATAAGTTCTTCGTAATTCGAGAAGTGAGCACAATAAAATCCTCTTGATTTCTAAATGTAAAAAAAACCTCGTTGAACGTCCGTTATACCTTCTATTCAAGAGTGCGAGAAGAGCGTTCAGTGAGAATCAATTTGAATCCACCCTAAATTTTATGAAAACCAAGTTTAAAATCGTATTTCATTTAAGTGATGATGCTTATGAACTATTACTAATGCTTTGTAATCGTTGCTACTCACAGGACCGCCGGTGGTGGTGTGCCTGGTGGTTTCAACAGTCGAACCTCCTCCAAGGTTAGAGTGACTTCCAAGGTTAGAATGACCTCCAAGGTTAGAATGACCTCCAAGGTTAGAATGACCTCCAAGGTTAGAGTGACCCCCAAGCCCGGAATGAACTCCAACGGTGGAAAGGCCTCCAACTGCGGAATGACCTCCAGTTCCTGCACCAACGGCGTTGTTGAGGCTGTTCACTGGTCTGGCAACAGAAGCAGATGACCTGCTCTTGGCCCTGAACCTCGAGAGGTTACCCTCGGCAGAGTCAGCTCTTTCCTCCGCTTCTTCAAGATCGTGTTGTACCTTGCGGTATTTGGCCAAGTTCACTGCTGCAATTTCTTCCTGCAAACCGCACAAGTGTTTCATAGTGTCACCAGCTCATCACTTGGATAGTTATATTTCGCATTATGCAATTAAATCCATAAATGCTGTTTCATTCCAATTAATTGACTTACAGCCTCTTCGACTTGTCTCTTGTAGGTCTTGAGTTTTTGCTGGAGTTGATCAATGGTTTCGTTTAGCCTGTCCTGAGCCTTCTTGTCTTCTTCAGCCTGGAGAGCCAATTCCTTGATTCTTCTCTCCTGCTTCCTCATGTTCTTGTCTGTTTCCTGGTAACGACGTTGTTCACCCTCCAATTCGACTTCCAATTCTCTGACCTTCTGCTCCAATTTCTGGAGGGTCTTCTTGCCACCCTTCATGGCGGATGATTCAGCCTCATCTAAGTGAGCCTGGAGTTCCTTGACCTGAGTTTCAAGAGCTCTCCTCAACTTTTCAATCTGAGAAGAATGTTCCTGTTCTTGTCTCAAGTCGTCGGCCAATTTCTGGCTTTCCATGCTTGCTCTCTTAGACAATTCTTCGGCTTGGTGCAGTTCGTTGGCTTGGTCCTCCAGGTCGGACTTAATAAAACACGATTTAGTTATTATCATTGTTATTATTACCTATTGTTGTCATAAGATGCACTTATTAAGGAATACTAATGTTTACCTGCATAGCTGCAAGGTCAGCTTCCAGCTTGCGCTTAGCTGAAGACAGCGATCCGTTGGCAGAAGTGAGTTCGCCAACTCTATCTGCAACTTCACCGAGTTCAGATTCTGCTTGTTTTCTGGCACGTTCAGCTGAATCTAGTTGATTCCTCAATTCTTCCAACTCTCCGGCAAGAACCATTGCCCTACGTTCGGAGTTATTGTATTGATCCTTGGCCTCTTCTCTGGCTCTCTGTTCATCTTGAACCTATTCAGAATATATATTTAATGTTAAATTATTACAAGTTACATATTATTACTGTCTGCACTGTAAATGGATTAGTGGCTTCATTCTAACTTTTGTAGAATACTATCTTTGGTCACATGGATTTCAAACTAACCTGCAGTTGAATTTCTTGAATTTGAGTTTGGAGTTTCTTGATGACCTTGTCTGATTCTGCCTTTGACCTGTTGGCAGTATCAACAGCGACTTCCAGTTCGTTGATGTCCTGCTCCAACTTCTTCTTGCTCCTCAGTGCCTCTGCCTTTCCTCTGGCTTCTGCCTCAAGACTGGCCTGCATGGATTCGAGGGCCCTCTGGTGGTTGCGTCTGTTTTCATGAACATTCAATAAGGTTAAGGTAAGAAACGGCAGAATCGAAATTTAAATAATTATGTTTGAATTTATTTTAATTTGTTAGTAAGAAAGTAAGCTACCGAATATCAAAATCTAATTGCGAATTAATGGATTTTCGAAGGCACCTCGTGTTTTCAAATTCCTCCTCCTTTTCAGCCAGTCTTCTTTCAACGTCTTGTTTCACATTGGCAATCTCCAGCTGTGCTCTCTGGGCCTTGGCCTCCTCTTGTTCAAGAGCAGCTTCGGCTTCCTCAAGGGCGGCTTGAAGTTCTTCCTTCTCAAGTTCGAGACGTCTCTTGGCTTTTTCAACTTCACTGACACTCTTTCCACCTTCACCCAATTGTTCAGTGAGGTCGTGGATTTCGTCTGAATTATTGATTATTATTATCATTAAAACTTTAAATTTATTAAATAAGAATATATTACAGAATTATTTACCTGAAAGGTTCTTGTTTTCTCTCTTCAGAGCCTCCAAAGCATCGTGTCCCTCTTCGATTTCTGCCCTCAACTTGTAGACTTCAGCGGCAGTTGTTCTTCCATCCTTCTGAGCTCTTTCCAGTTCCCCTTGAAGGTCAGCAACCTTGCGCTTCCATTCGTCGATGGTTTTGTCGAGCTACGCTGACGTTTCTCGGCTTGAGAGGCAAAGCTTTGAGACTAGAATGAATATTCGAATAATATGTAAATAGTGCTCAATGAATTGTTGATAATAAACAAAATATATCAATTTATTCCTCACTCTTTCGACTTCAATGGACAGGTCTTCAAGTTCAGCCTGGAGTCTGGACTTAAGCTTCTCCAAAGCTGAGCACTTGCTCTGTGAAGCCTCCAATTGACTTTCGAGGTCCTGAACTTTGGCATTCAACTTCTTCTTCAGTTCCTCAACTTCTTCTGATCTCACGTCACCTCCACCGCTCTCGGCCTTACGCTTCCAGTTGGCAACCTGGAGAATAAATTAAGTTAAGTTTACGATAACTTAAAATTTCTGAATTATTATTTCAAATTTTTGTTTATTTATTTTTACCTCGTTGTTAGCCTTGGCAAGAGCCTTCTGCAGTTCTGCCTTGCTCTCCTGTTCTTCGTCAAGTTGTTCCTTAGCCTGGTCAAGATCAGCTTGAGCGTTCCTCAAATCTCCTTGAGCCTTGGCACGAAGTCTGCTTTCCTCCTCCAAGGATCCAGTGGCATCATCCAACTGCTTGGTCAGAGTCTGCTTGGCCTTGGTTAGCTGAGCAAGCAGAGCCTCGGCTTCCTCCAGTTTTCTGCTCTTGTCAGCACATTCGTTAACAGCCTACGGAATATTTAAATGTATATTTAAAGATATGCTAACATTATTAGTGGAATTCTTACAAGTTCACATAAATGTATTGCATTTGTAAACATTTTGTTGTTTTATTTTTGCTTGCGGATATGAGTCACCTTTGTCTTCTGCGAGTTGAGTTCTTGGATGTCTCTGCTGGCTTGTTCGTATTTGGCATTCAAATCAGCCAGTTGTTGCTCAAGTTGCTTGGCAATCTTGTCAGCATTGCTCTGCAAAACATTTTGTTAGAATTTATCATAATATGTCTTTAATGGTTAAATAACAAATACCAACCCTTGATTTGGAGAGAGAATCAGCCTGAGACTTGAAGTCATCCACTTCAGCCTTGAGTTGTTGCTTCTCTTTTTCAATTCTGAATGGAGAGCAACGTCAATGTTAAGTCAAAGTCCCATTTGAATTCATTCTTTACTCAAGCTGTTTACCTCTGCTTGGCTTTCTGAACCTGGTCAAGTTGTTCGGCGAGTTCGTTGACAGCATCTTGTTGCTTCTTGCGAAGAGCAGCTGTCTGTGCCTCGCTCTGAGCGTGGCTTTCCTCGAGGTCCCTCCTGAGTTTCTGGAGTTCAGCCTCTCTCTTCTTGTTCAATTCCAGTTGAGCCTGAGTGGCACCACCTGCTTCATCGAGTCGTTGGCTCAGGTCGTCCAATTCCCTTTGAAGTTCAACACGTTGTTTGTCGCTCTGAAGATTACAAACAAAATTTTAGAAAGAAATGAAAGATCACAAATGCATCTCTATTATGTGAAGAAAATGATTCTCAATGAGTTACTCATAAGTAAACCAACCTTGCTTCTGGATGCCCTTTCTGCTTCCAATTCCTCTTCCAGCTCAGCAATTCTGGCCTGAAATTGTTTTAAAGAATTTTAATTTTGTTATTAGTCAGCAACACTTTTAAACTTCACTCTGACTGACATAAGGATTGGTATTTTTTTTCATTGCTTATTATGTTAACTCAACTAATTGGCAACTATTTAAGAAAAAACATTTATCCCGACTTCGCAATATAATCGAGCATGAAATAAACAAAGAATGACGTCAACAGTGAAATAAACCTGGAGTTCCTTGATCTTCTTCTGAAGTTGGGCCACCAAGGATTGTTCGCTTTCAAGTTTGCTGTTCAAACCGCTAATCTCAGAATCCTTCCTGTAAGACATCAACAAGTTTTTAATGCAATCCTTCAACGCGACTGTTCACAAAGATTTCATCGAATTGAAAAAGTTTAACCTTCTTCCGTGCTCTTCGAGTTCACGTTTGGCTCTCTCGAGTTCTTCAACAGTTTCTTGGGTCTGCTTGAGGTCAGATTCAACCTTCCTCTTGGCCTTTTCAACATCGGATCTCACCTTCTTTTCTCTTTCCAGGTTCTCTTCCAACTGAAAGTTGATTAAGGACATCGAAATCAGCAATTATTTAGTTACAGGGTTTTGTTAGGTTTGTAGAGTCACCATACCTCGTCAATATTGCTTTCGAGTTTCTGCTTGAGTTTTGTCAAGTTGTTGACCTTTTCTTCCTCAGCAACCAGAGTTTGTTGAGTGTTCTTGATGGTATCTTCCAAGCTCTTCTTGTCCTTCTGCAGCTTTGCAACATTTTCATCCTGTCTGGCCATTTCCTCGTTGAGAGTTTTGATTTGGTTGTCCTTGGTTTGTTTGTCCTGTTCAGCTTTCTGGAGACTAGTTTCGAAGTTTTCAACGTCCCTCTTCAAAGCTGCAACTTCATCTTCCAGTTTTTCCTTGGCTGCTTCCAATTCTTCTGATGTTCCTTCCTGGTGTGACAGGCGCTCCTCGAGCTCTTTGACCTATTAATTCATAGTTATTAGGCAAATTCTCTTCATGCAATATGCCTTAATTTATTTATAAGGATAAGTTAAATATTTGCTGTATAATTATTCAAGTACTGATAAAGTATCCAACCTGTTCTTCATAATCTCCTTTCTGGTTGACCAACTGAGCAATTCTTTCCTCCATGTCAGCCATGTTGTCCTGTTCTGCTTGGAGTTGGAGCGACAGATCATTCTTGGCCTGCGTGAGGACGCTGTTTTGCTCCTCCAATTCCTTCTTCTGCTTGGAAATCTTGGCAAGTTCTTCCTTGGTCTTTTCGAATTCCTCCTGCTGTTTCTTCATCTCGTCCTCCTGACGAGCCACAGACAAGAGTGGCTTCACCCTGGTGTACAACTTCCACCATTGCCAGTTCCTCATGGCCATCCAGCGACGAATGTTGCGCTGAATAACACTCAGAGCAACTCTGTGAATATAAATTATCATTTGATTGATATTCCTAATTGTTAAAGCATCAAATTTATTGTTAGACTAAACCAAACCTCTGATCCTGGAGCTTCTTGTAGTTCTTCCTGATGAGGTATCCTCTGATACGAGCCTGGAAGTTGGACAAGATCTTGGACAGTCTCTCGTCCCTCATGTCCTCAAGCATACCCAGGACTCCTGCCTTGAAGAAGACTTTCGTGTGACCCAAACGGTAATCGTTGGTGTCCAATTGAAGAGCAGCCAAAACTTTCTCGCTGACAACTTTTCCATCGACAAATCCTTGTGGGATGACGTTGGGTGCCAAGATGGAGTAACTGTTTTAAATTAAACAACAACTTATTAAATGACATTAAATAAATAAATTCAAATATTTTAGAGATGCGAATCTTAGTGGTGTAAAATTACAAATTTTAACAAGAAATTGTGGTTGGACGCAGGGCCGCCGACAGAAATTTCGGGCCTCCAGGCAGAGCAGCCAGTGGCCCCCACGTTATGTCAATTTGGTAATTGTAAAGCAAAAACTAGGGATTAAAACCCGGGCGTGCGCCTGGGCACCTGCATCCCCTGCCCCCTCCCCCTCGGCAGTCCTGGTTGTGCGTCTTATGTTTATTCACAGTTACAGAGGAAGCAGTGAACAAACCGTTGTTTGAATTCAGAGTAGATCATCCTGTTGGGAAAACCCTTTCTGCAAATCCTGATACCTTCCAACACACCGTTACATTGCAACTGGTGGAGAACCAAATCGGCTTCAATGAGACCTAAGAAGGATTCACCAAAGTTAATGGACTGTCCACTACAGAAGTTTCAAATATAAAACATGATGGTTGAAAAATGAAAGGGAGGTTAATTAATAACCTGGTTTCTTCTGTTCGTTGGGGATGATGCAACGAACGAATGATGGATGAGTGGTTTTCAGGTTGGCCATCAATTTGTTCAGTTGTTCCTGTAGACATTCGTCAGTTGAATGATTAAAATAATTTATGACCGATTTATCAGTTAAATAGTACATTATTATATTTATAACAACTTGTTCACGAACCCTGTGAATGCCAGAAATGGTTTGGAAAGCAGAACCCTTCTTTTTCTTCTTACCTTCGCCTGAGGAAAGATAAGGTATAATTGAAATAATAATCATATTTAACTAATTAGCAACCAAAGCAATAATCAATTGGGTACTGCTGAATATTCATCACCTTCTTCGGGATCCTTGAAGAAGTTAGCAACCAGTGGTTCTTTCGATGCCTGCATGAGTTGAACGACGCACTCTTGGATTGGGTCCTTGTTTTTGTCCAACCATCCCTGGATGTTGTAGCCAACCTAAAATATAACAAACATTTAACGTTCGATCAGCTCAATTTTGTGATTGCATGCTAAACCAATTTAATAAATTAATTAAACTAAAAATAAGTAAGCGCCACTGAAAGATCATCTTACATTTCCAGCGTAATGGTAGACTTCGAAGTGAGGCTCGAAGCGAACATTCTTCACTGGTTTAGGTTTGCCGAAGTTGGTTGATTTGCCCATGTGGTTCTCAAACAGTTTGGCCAGGAAGGTCTTGTCAGAAGCCTTGGGGAACATACACTCTTCTTCCAGAATGGACAGAATACCCATAGGCTGTGATTAATATTTAACTAATTACATTTTTGATAATCTTCGAAATTAATTAATTGCATGTTTGATAATCTTCCAAATTAATTAGTAAGAATATGAAATCGCTTCATGCAAGGACACGAACCTTCTCAATAAGATCAATGCAATGTTGCAAGTCCATGCCGAAGTCAATGAATTCCCACTGGATTCCTTCCTTCTTGTATTCCTCCTGCTCCAAGACGAACATGTGATGGTTGAAGAACTGCTGGAGTCTCTCGTTGGTGTAGTTGATGCAGAGTTGCTCAAAGGTGTTGTACTGTTAACCAGTTCGATAATTAATTAACCGATACCCCAGAGCACAAAAGGAATAAAAGAACTAAAAGCGCAAAAGAAATTCTCACCTGGAAAATTTCGAATCCAGCAATATCCAACACACCAATGAAGTACTGCCTCTTGTGCTTGGTGTCCAAGGTCTTGTTGCATCTAGCCACCAACCACAAGAACATCCTGGCGTAAATGGCTTTAGCCAAAGCAGCCACGGCGTAGACGACCTGTCATTATAAGCAGAAATATTAATCCAAGTTTAGAGAGTGTAATCGAAAAAATTCGATCAAATCCGAGTAAATAAATTGGTTACAGATTTCCTGTACCTGGTCTTTGCTCTGTCCCTTGGTGACGTATTCATTTCCGACCTTGACCTTTGGAGTCAACAGACACTTGAGGAGGTCTGAGCAGTTGACGCCCAACAAGAAAGCAACTTTCTCTGCCTCTGTGTTGAAAGAAGATCAGTTTTTAATTGAAAGATCTTTTAGAACTGTTACTGAGCTACTTTACGTAACTGGTAACATGTTGGTAATTAGTATCGTTTTTAAATAAAATAAAATCACAAATTAAGTCTAATTATTAACCGGCGGTTCCATCGGCTTCAGCTTGTTCTTCCCTGGGTCTCTGTTTGAATTTCATCTCACCGAAGTGAAGGACAGCACAAGTTGTCTTGTACAAACTCATCTTCTCTTCTTCGGCAAATCCAAGCACTCCAAAACCTTTCTGCAATAGCGAAGGCAGATAATGTTTAACATTAATGACATTAAATTATTAAAACATTATTTGTAAACGTTGTGATAAAAAATAAATTTTGATGACGTGAAAAATGAAAGACTGCCTACGTCGACAATCTCCATCTCCTCCTTGTCATTCATGTTGTCCACAGTCAGACAACCCTGGTTAATGAAGAAGTACAATCCAGGATCTTCTTGGATCAGCAGTTTGTCTGGAAAGGTTTAATTAATGAAAAAGTTAACTAATTTATTAAAAGTTAATTTATTTATTCGTGTAATAAATAATTATAAATATTTATATAATTTAGTGAATAAATATTTAATCGCGTAATAAACAGTTGAGTAGGTAAAACAAACTTATGAGATGAATTGCATCCCAAGCGACTCACCAACAATGCTCGTCATTTGACCAGAAAGAAGCCAGTAGAAAATGTGGTAGTTTCTTTCCAATCCTGGCTGTTGATAAGTGACTCTGGATTTCTCCAGCAAATCTGAGTAATTTAATTAATAATAATAATTATTATTATATATATATCTGAGTATCATTATTAATTATGATTATTGTTAAGCTCAAATATTGCATTAAGTATTGTTGGTTATTTAAAGCGAATTATTGGCAGATTAAAAGCTCACATGTTTCGATATCGGCTCCAGCAATTTTTCCGTTTGTGCCGAAATGAATTCGAATGAACTTTCCCTGTTGTTGAAAATTTTAATGAAAAACTTAAAAATAAATACGAAACGATAATTATTAATCTTTAATAAAATAACACAATTCACGACCTCAATTAATTAACAAATTGTAAGAATTGAATTATTAAAATTAATGAAATTATTAAAATTTAAACTCACGAAACGTGAAGAGTTGTTGTTACGAATGGTTTTTGCGTTACCATAGGCTTCAAGGACCGGATTGGTTTGAACAATTTGATCCTCCAAACTCGTGGTCTGCCGAGGAGAATAAAATTATTTCATCATTTATTATAATTAATTACATTATTATTATTATTATTTATTTTTGTCACCACTTTTACAATTAAATATCTGAAGTGAGGAAGTACATGGAAAAATTTTAAACGTATTTATCCGATCTTTTGAGTGCCTTAAGCATCCGAACAGGCGTGCAGGAACTCCCTGGTTGGGATTCGAACACGACACATTACGACCGTTGCTAGCATTGCTGCAGAAACGCACACCATTCGGCCAACCATAATGCCAATAATTTGTAAATGAATACAATTGAATACCTTATCTTCCTCCTCTCCTTTCTTGGTGGTTGCAGCAGCCACCTGTGCGAAATATGAGATGACTTTCTTCGTGTTTTCAGTCTTTCCTGCTCCTGATTCTCCACTACAAATATAGTTTCGAGTTGAATTTATTGGAATTGTAACTAATTACAAAATATTTCAATTCTTATTAAGAATACTTAATGATAACTATGAGTTAAATGGATCAGGAAATATTGCCATCTTGAATTTGTCACTCACGTAATCAGCATGGACTGATTCTCGCGATCTGAAATAAAGTAAAATAAAATAATTGATTAATTAAGCTGTAAATGTGATGAATTTAAAAAATAATTTTAATAATTTTAATAATTTGCTGTTAAAATAGTCGATGTTAATAAATTGTTAGTGGTAAAGACTACTGTAAACGCAAATTAAAGACGAATTACCCTGCAACATGTTTCTGTAAGCATTGTCAGCAATGGCGAAGAGATGGGGAGGCATTTCGTTCCTCCTCTTGCCCTGGTACTTGGAGATGACGTTCTGGGTGTAAATGGGGAGGCGTCTGTATGGGTTGATGGTCACGCAGAACAATCCGGAGTAGGTCTGTCATTAAAACAATCAACTGTTACTGACTCCTGCTATTGTGATTAGAGAATTCGCTGGTAGCCATAACTAAGCACCAGCTAATGTCAAATTAATACATTATTATTATCATTATTATTCCTGCAAGATTTATGTAATTAATTATGTTGTCCTAATAATTAAAATAACAATCAGACATAAATCCTGGACTGCTCACATAAATAAGACCGGAACTGTATCTTGATCTCAAGTTGTAGAGCACAGAAGCCTCGTTCAAATAAGTCAAGTTGGCCATATCTTCGATCTTCTCAAACTTCGGAGGGTTCATCTGCTGGATGGTGTCCTTCTTCACCGTCTTCTCCTGTTGGTGGCATATTTGAAGACAATCTTTTAGTTTTTAAATAATAAATAATAATAATGTTTAATAATAATAATAATTGTTGTTGTTTTAGGAAAAGTATTTGAAATTGAGTGTAACTGTTGGAGGCTTTGTGTTGCTCATATGCCAACATTTCTTTTACAAATAAATTCAATCCAAAATTGAATTGATGGGTAAGCATGCACTTGCGATTAATTCATTCGTAAAATGCATTAACGTCCTGCATTGTTAGGTCCCTGAAAACAGCATTCTTTAGCGTCGTTTTTCGTCGATTAGGTAACCAAGGCAACCAACCATAAAATTAAAAATTAACCAATCACCTCTTTGTTTTCCGTCAGCACGGTGACGTCATCGCCCTTGGTGCTGATGATCTCAGCCTTGATGTAACCCTCCTTGACATCGACAATCCAGCAGTTCTTCTTTCCATCGAAGGGCTGGTTCTGCTCCTCGAGCAGCTTCTTCCTGTCGACTGCCAAGTACTGGAAGTCCGGATCGTCAATGGGTATTCCAGACATGTTCAGATGCTTCTTCAGAGATTTTACGAGTGGAAAAAGACAACCCGGAGTCACACACGAGATGAGACGAAACGATTTAGTCGCAGTTCACCAGAGGGACCAAACTGAAAAATACAATCATCCGGTTTCAAATATGAAGTTTTGTTTCTTAACTTGTCTAGTGCTTAATCTAATCAATGCTAAGATGAACGAGAGTTTAAAAGACTTAAGTGACCTGATAGATGAAGTTAATATTCTATCGATCTATTCTGTTTAAACTGAGGTCCAACTAACCAACGACTAACTGGATCGAAGAGTGTGCGGGTTGTGGAAGCGGGCGAAGCTTTTATAAGAATCCACAAGTCACTCTCCCTAACAACTCTTAGAGAGCAGCTCAGTGCCAAAATATTCTGCTAGTGCCTCTCCACGATGCTTGCTGGCAGAGAATAGTTCGGGTCTGCAAGAACTCTGAGAATCTGCAGCATCGCTGATGGTTCTTGAAGGAACTCACATACTTTGGATGACGTCTTGAAGAAGTACGAAGGAACAAACTCCATTTCTCGGCGGGATGCGTGCGTGGATTCGAGCAGGAGTATAAAAGTCGTTGCGAATTGTTTGTTGCCTTATTGGGAGTTGAGCTTCACTGTATAAAAATGCCGGGATTCAATTTACCAAAGAGATGTTCAACCGGATTTTTTCGTGGACGGAGGAAGACTTCATGAAAAATGTTATTATTCCTGGTTAAGGAGGACTTCATCAAGGCTTGCTTAAGTATGACAAATGTCTTCAATGATGCAGGTGTCATCCATTAACAGTGGAATTTACAAACTCTCAACGTCATAAACTACATTTTTGATGGAAGCAGGATTTTAAGAGGACTGACTTCAAGACTTTTAAGATCAATATGGATTCTTACAATGATGATGGAGATCATTGATGGAGAATTAATGATATTTTATTTAAATCATAAAATTGCCCAACAATTATAAAAAAAAAAACAATATAACCTAAAAAAAAATTCATAAAATATTATATATCTAAAATGTAGCAACACAAAACATACATTCTGTATTTTATATAAAACAATTTCATAAGCAATGAATGACTAAAAGAAATAGATTGGTGCCAATGGATAACAAGTTCTAAAAAATATCAATACATGAATGTCTAAAGTTTTGTGGATAGCACGATAAGGCAGACAAGCTCAGGAACTCAGCTTTGCCTGGATTTGCAACAGGTAACCACAACAGGCTGTTGCTGGAAGCAGCGTGGAATCGCAGAAGCATCTTCCATGCTTAACACTCTCAGAACATCAGTCGATCGTGATTGGAGAAGAATATTCTTAACGGTATTATCATTATTATTATTATTATTAACATTATTATTACTATTGTTGTTATTATCATTATTGTTGTTATTATTGTTTTTGTTATTATTATTATTATTATTATTATTGTTATTGTTATTATTATTATTATTATTATTATTATTATTATTATTATTATTATTATTATTATTATTATTATTATTATTATTGTCATTATTAAAGTTATCATTGCTTTTTGGTTGATGTTAACTTTACATGAGTATCAACGCTTCTCATTTTAGTATTTCTCAGAGTTTTCGTAGTCCTGAGATTCTCTGAGGGTATTTATTTATTTATTTATTTATTTATTTATTTATTTATTTATTTATTCCTCGTGGATTGAAACGAAACGATTGAATGCGTCTTAGATCTTTAATCAGAGGGAAAAAGATCATTAAATGTAATTATTTATATGTGACTTATTCAAGTTAATTTGAAAATACATTTGAAATTACATTTTTTAAGTGGAATTGTAATTTACAGAGTTACTAAAACATCATGATATTTTAAACTGATTTATCCTTACTCTCAAGTGATACGAATTGTAATTACAGTTCATTTACGTAGCGTCAGAGGAGATTTTTGTTAATAAAGCACTCCTTCCCAAGGTGCAAGCTGGGTTGCGAACACGACATGTTACGACTCTTGCCGTTAACGCCAACTAGCACGCCCTTGCACGAAGTCTGTTACAATCTTCACAGCAAATGACTTATTTTTCTTAGGGTTGTGAATTCATTGGTGATGTTGAATGATGTGATGATGACGATGACGATGACGATGGTGATGGTGATGACGATGACGATGACGATGGTGATGGTGATGACGATGACGATGACGATGGTGATGGTGATGACGATGGTGATGGTGATGGTGATGGTGATGACGATGGTGATGACGATGGTGATGGTGATGGTGATGGTGGTGAAGGCAAAAGTAATGGCATCTGCGACATTGTCAAATTATCAAAAATTAGCACCAAGTGTTTCGTCACATTAAGTTCATTTTGTGAACTTTGGTGTGAACATATTTTTCATATTTTTCACAAAATGTGAATCTTGGGTGATATTGGAATGACATTCTTAAAACTTCGACTTCCACGACATGACGGATGTCAAGGAAACATTGACATGAGTGATCACTTTTGAAACTATTAAATATTGGCCTCTCTAGTATAAACTAACTAATGGATCTCACATATATATCTGTCCAATAGGCTTTAAATCATCGGTTTTGTCACCATCATCATCATCATCATCATCATCATCATCATCATCATCATCATCATCATCATCATCATCATCATCATCATCATCATCATCATCATCATCATCATCATCATCATCATCATCACATCATCATCACATCATCATCATCATCATCATCATCATCACATCATCATCATCATCATCATCATCATCATCATCATCATCATCATCATCATCATCATCATCATCATCGTCATCATCACCATCACCACCGTCGTCGTCTTAGAGAAGAAAATAAAATATATTTTATGAATTAAATCCCAACATTTCTTCCATGTTGAAACAGCAACAGATTCGAGAAATGAGATGTTGGATTTTTTAATCTCAAGAAATGAACTCAAATCGTTCTGAATATTTCCTCCAGCCACAAAACATGATTGGTGATTGGTTGTGAAGTTAGTGAAATCCAAAGTGCCGTTCATTCACATTCACATTTCGTCCTTACCGTTTTGGATGCTTTGGATAATAAATAAGTATTTTAATTACGTTATTGTTGTACTGTAATATTCAAAATATTCAAACAAATTTAAAAAAATGGATTGCACTATATATTTTTTGGGTCCGCACAATAGTAAATTAACTAGTACGTTTATTGAGCAACCTGTTCAAATATAACAACATAAACTTAATCAAATTAAACTTAATTACAAAAAGTAAATGTTGCTTTGTCGCCAGGATTGAAACATTATTATTGTTATTATTATTACAATATTTTTATATAAATATAATTATATTATGATATATATATTATTATATTATTATATATATATAATTATTTTTTTATAATAATAATTATCATTATTAAATTTTATTATTGGTATTATTAAGATCGCAATAGTGATTGTTCTTCAGCAATCTCCACAAATTTTTACATTTTGCATAATTTTGGTGCGAAATGAATTGTGATTTTTTATGTTTTTAAAACAAAAGAAAAATATAAGAAAAAAAAGAAGCATTTTCATTCAGCGTTTATTTCACGTGTATTTTATTTCGTGTGTAGTTTATGTGTGCCATTACGAGGCCGATATTGCACAATGATAAAAGATAAAGTGATGAAAGATTCATCCAGTGATAAGAAAAATATTCGGATATGGATCTCAACCCTATAAACATGTTGGCCATCTACTTTTCATTGCTAATCACTTGAAGCTTAAAAATAGAATCCGTTACTTCAGGAGAATAATCAGGTGCTTCAAAACAATCATTTTGACCCAGAATTCCAGGATTCCTCAAAAGCTGGAGGAATGCGGATTCTTAAAGACGGCCAGCAGATGCAGCTATTTGAGGATTAGATGATCACATGATCACAACATGTCTGCCTCTTAATCAGATGGTTTTATAAATTTATTACTTCTCCGGTTTAAATTCGATTCTTGGTTGTTGAATGCGAAACTAACTTTGAAATGCAAGTCGATTATTTGTAAAAATTAGGTTAAAACACATGCTGTTAGTTTAAAATCCTAATTTCACCAAAAACAATTTTAGTTGGACCGAATGGCACAAAAGGTCTGCTGGATATGGAACTATACTATATATTGCAATAATAATAATATTAATAATAATAATAATAATAATAATAATAATTTGCCCAAATGTTATTCACACTGCACGTGCAGTCAAGCGGATGTTTGCCATGTTGTTACGGAAATAATCTCTTTACCAATAAATTGTTATTTATTTAACACTAGTTAACTGATTTTTACTTGATTCCTCAAATGCTTGCCGCCTAAGACATCAACGATTATGTCGTCGTCATTAATTCTAATCTTTCTCAGGTTAAACGTTCAAATGACAAGTTGCATTAACAAATTGGTCGCTCCAATAATCAAATTCGGGGATGTTAAACAAGTTACATGTCAATCCAACCTCGACCCACTAAAGGTAAAGAAATAACGAAATTCTCTGAAACGGTTTTATTTTGCTTTAAATTTATTGTGGCTTGACTTTAACACAAATAAAGCAAAACATAGATTTGTACATTTTCATTCAGAATTACATGCAATAGTAAAAAATAAAGCAATTTTGTAAATAAATTATCTCTCACATTTCCTGTCTCAATACTGGTTGAAACGAAAAAAAGATTTGTAAATTGATAAATAATTAATTTAAACCAAAATAATTTTCATTTTTCCAGAATAAAATCCAAAAATTGGTGAACAAAAGAATGCATTTTGTAAGGAACAGCTGTAAAAGTGAATGATTACGACACAATGCATGCTGCCTCATGTCCTTAAGATAAAAACATTCAGGATTCTTTCTCAACACCTCAAAGATAATTCAACAAATCAAATTTTACAACTCAACATTCATTCATGTGCACCCTTTCAAACACTCCCATGATTGTCCTTCAATGCTCGAGGAACTTTGACTAGGGACCAAAGCACCAGGAGTAATGCCAAGGTTGCATATGAAAAGGAATATCTTTCACTTAAATATCAATAAAAAATTAGTTGTGGCAGTCAGGAAGCAAACTGTTTTAATGATGTTAGTCAGAATGATTGTGGCTATCTGAAAACGATCGGTGCATCTGACAATGTTAAGTAAAGTAACTATTATTATTAGTATGTTATTAGTTAACATTAACATTATTACTAAACTCACTTTGATCAGAGACTCACCGTTACCCTAACCTAAGCATCACGAAATCAACATGCCTCGACAGAAAATCCAGAAATGAAGATTATTTCAATGCCAACTAGAAACAATAAATATTGGGAATTCAAATCCTTCAAGTAAGAATTTACAGTGAAACAGTCCCCATAAGTCACAATGATAAATGTCACGGCTCTTGCAACGACATTCTGCCGTCGCAACGGTAAGCAACGCTCGCTAAGTCCTCCCGAAGTCCGGCATCTACCGAGTCTCACTTCCTCGCGAGGTCGCCGAGGTTGGAGTTTGGAAATAAGTCGTTTCCGACCCTGCTTCCACCATTCAGGTAGGCAGAATATGGAGACTGAATGCTGGATTCAAGTTGAGGCTGCTGCTGGTGACCGAACATTCCGACCTGATTTTGAGGGTTCCTGTGGACGATGTTCCTCGGATCCACCGATCCCGGGTACGGTCCCAAATTGAACATTTTGTAGCTCTGGAAGAAGTCAACTTCGGAGAAGGATTCTCTATGCTGTTGCATCCCGAGAAGGGACGTTTTCCCGTCGACCGCAGGAGGCCTGGCGGGAACATGGAGGGACATGTCTATCGGAGTCGGAGACGAGCTGGAATGAAACGGTGCCGGATACTGGAACTGTCCGAACTCGGAGTGGAATTGATGCAGTTTCGCAAAGTAAGCTGCTGGATTCAAGTAGGCTGCCTGCTGCTGCCTTTGATGTTGGAGAAACAGAGCCTGTTGATGAGATGCTTCGTCCGAGGGTCGGTGGTGAAGGGCGGAGTCGGAGGCATTCCCGTTGTTGCTCCCCCTGTTGACGTGCTGCGAAAGAGACTGGTTGGAATTGTGTTGCGACTGAATCTGGCATGCTCCAGGCGGAGACGACTGTTGGCCGAAGTAAGAGTTTGGCGGAGCAAAGTTGGGTTTGTTCGATTCTGAGGCAAACCTGTTCGGCAAGCCGTAACCCGGACTCGGGATCTCGAATCCTTGGGTCATGTTAGGGAAACGGTAGATTGCATTCAGGAGAGGCTCAGAAGGCACGGGTATCGTGCCACCGATGGTTGGGGAGTTCGCGTGCACGTTCGAGGACTTGGACGAAGCATAACAAACGGAGGTTGCAATGCTCTGAGACTTGTTGGACCGCTTGCTGGATTTATTCATGGTCGATTGTTGGCTTCTGTTGCTTCCATAACTTCCCGCTTGGTTCAACTTGGCGGGGGGCATGCAGCTTGACTGAAGATTCCGATCCTGCATCCGATAACCGGCATTCGGTTCGAGGAGGTTCGAAGGGTGAGGAGCAGCAAATCGAGGCGGAAACTCTGCATTGAAGTGCTGCGGGAAAGAACTCTCGAAGCCGCACCTGGTGGCAGGCCTGTCCACCCTGCCGTCGACGTAGTCCAATGGCCTCTGAAAGAGCTGACTGTTTCCAGGGCTCTGGTTGAAAGGAAGCGGTGGATAATTGCCCGGATCAACGAAAACGGAGTTGCATCTTTCCTGCATGGAATTCATTCCGGATGAAATCTTCTCGTTCATTCGTTCCCCTTGAGTTCCACAAAATCCAGCATCGTCGTCAGGCAACTTTGAAGATTTTTTACTCTTTCCACTCTTGCTATTGTTGCTGTTGTTGCAGTTACTGGGAGCAACACTTTGGCACTGCCGATTGTAAGAGGAGTCTTGGCGATTTGGAGGGGCAAAGAATGTATTCGGAGGATGGTGATTCTGCTTGGGGGCATCAACGTACTGGGAAACATCGGAACAAAAACTACGCTCTTGTTCCACAGGGGGTCTCATTCTCTTCTCCATGTCCTCGTTGCTGCCGGGATGCATGTTGCCGTGGTGATGGTAGTGCCTCGTGTCGTCGCTAAAACCGGTGGCAATTGGTTCTGCATAAGAGCTAGCAGTGCAGGGATCGTTGGCCGCAGTTTCTATGGCAACGACCGTGCAGTCGTCATCTTCGTGCGTGTTTTTAGACAAATTCGTCTGCTGATCATCTTCGTTGGAGCACTGAGAGGTGACGTTCTTGACACTATTAGGGAGCGAACTCTGACCCTTCATCGGGGAGCAATTGGGGCCGCCCACGTCGACCTCGGAGTGGTCACTTCGAACGCTCGAAACAACGGTGACTTCATCCTTGGTTGAGCTGCCGTTCTCTCTTTTGAGGTCAGGGGGCGAAGGGGACGACATCGTGACCCCGACAGATGAAGCTGCAGTCGAAGGAGTTGCAATCTGGTCGTCGAGGCTGGGCATGTCCCCGTCCGATCTTCCGGACGATTTCGATTCTTCCGTTCGATCCTCCGAGCGTTTCCCTCCAAAAACCGGGTCGGCGGATTTGTCGGCCAAAAACGTTTCGTCGCCGTTCGAGGGTTCGACTTCGGGGTTTGAATCGCCGTCGGGAGATGTTTGGTTGGCTTCCAAACATTGTTCCTGATCTGTGTCTGGGTGATTCTCATTCTTTAAAAATAAATGTGTTGTAATAACTGCAATAACTATTTTCAATAAATTCGTCTGAAATCTGTAATTCTCTTTCATAAAATCCTACCGTGGTTTGAAGGTCATCAGCCTGATTGGAGCTATGAAATCTCTTGTTAGCGGATTCCTCGTGGCAGTCATCCTCGAGCTTCCTCTTCCTGCTCACCTCTGGAGTTTCCTCTCGATGTTCCGAACATATCTTCGTGTCGGCTTCGACTCCAAGCGCTTGGAAAGAAGTTTATTAAAATTAATTGGTAGAAAATAATTAATTAAAAGAATTGATGTTTGAATAATTAATTGAATATTCACTGAAATAAGATTTATCATAATTCCTTCATTCTGTTTGTTTACTCCACTTTTGTTTACTTCCTCTGAATAAAAGTAAGTACAGCAAAGCATTCACTTACAAGTCAACAAAGTCCATATCCTTTCCAGTGCATCGGTACTATGACTTTCCAAGTTCTTCGGTACGACGTGCCTCTTCTGTTGTCATAAATTGTTTTTTTACATCAACAATGATAGTGTAAGTTGCATGTATTTTTTAAATGTGACAAGAATGAATTGACACAATATAAGGTTGCATATTTTTAGAAATTAAAATTTAGCGATTGAATTAGAATCAAGTACTCGGAAATCTCTTTTGATATCGGTTCCCGTCGAGCACTCCGGCAACACCCACCTGGTAGGAGCCGTCGAGGTCTTCGGCTACCGAGCGACCGCTCTCCAAGAGTTTTTGCGTGTTTCCACAGTATTTGGAACCGAAGGGCGTTTCGAGTCCCGAGAGGTGCGAATGGGATCCTCTCCTCATCTCTTCTTTCTGACTGTGGGTCATGTCCACTGCTTGCCTGATCGTGATGGCTCGACATTACAATCAAGAAAGGCGTCGATGCATGAATTCAATCGATGATTGAATTTTATTTTATCTTCGTCATGCAACGGTTCTCATCGTGATAATGTCAATTGTCAAAAGCGATCAACTCCAAACATTACTAACTCAGTTAAGTAAAAGTCGGACTCCATTTTGAGAGATGACAACGATGAAGTCACGTCTTTCAACTCGATGCTGGTCGCTCGGGCAATTTCTGGAAAACGAGCATTTTGAGCGAAGCAGACCGACAGGACGTTCGCAAAAGTCAAGATGCGATAATCGAATTTGTTTCCAAACGTTACTGTTATTTTATTAATTAAATTTACTTAGTTATTAAATTATTATTCATTAACTATACTCAGTTATTAAATTATTAAATATAATTAGTCGTTATTAAGACCAAATTGCGAACCTTCCAGTTGGAAATGAAGTTTCTGAGGTTCGACGTTAATGATGTGATCGACGATGAGACTCCTCCACACGGACTGAAACAAGTTGAGGACGTGGTTCTTCAAGGGGATGTCCAACTTCACCCTGCCTCCCTGCATACTCGCCATGCGGTAAACTTTTCAATCGAATAACCAACAATCACTTATCTCCAATTATGACTTAATTTTTTCTTTAATAATTATTATGCAACAATTATAAATTAAAATTATTACTAAGTAATAATAATTAATGTTATATTAAGTAATCAATAATATTTGGAAAATATGAATTAAATTAACATTTTGTCGACGGGAAAACCGACAGACACGTGCTAAATGAGGAAAAACATAGCTGCAAGATTTTGGCTTAAAAATTAGTTTCCAAAATTGGATTTAAACAAGAAATTCATAAAAGAAAATACTCTAACCAAGAGGAATGACATGATAAATCATCTTCATAATTAAAAGCAGAATATATTAAGTATCGGAAAGCAAGAATTGAAACGAAAAGTAAAACCCCAACCCAAGTTGACAAGGCACTTGGCATGTCCCTGATTTCTGTACTGAGGAAGGACGAAGAGGCAAGTCACTCTCCAGCATCCGCGCGTCATCTCGTGCTGGAAGACGTTTTTAACGTCATCAGTTTGTCACAATAAACATTGCGCTTAAAGATTAAAGTTTCAAATAGCAAAGTTTCCAGCAGATCGAGCGTCGGTTTTTCACAGATTGACTGCTTGAATTAAAACTGCATCTGGAGAACTGGCACTTCTATGATTTTTTAATGAATGTTTCCAACGATAAATTAATGGTTCAAAATGATGTAATGTTTTCGATCAGGAGTAGGTGCTCACATAAGAGAGAATCCCCGCGAGGTGCGACCCCGACCTATCCTGGATGGTGAGGATGAAGTAGTCCAGCTCCTCGAAGCTCGGCACGCAAGGGACGTCGTTTTCCGGCAGTCGCGCGGACGCCTCTTCGGCAGGACTGCCACTCGTGCGCTCCACCACGCACAACAGCCGGACGAGTCGTCCCAGTCGTTCGGAGTAAACGGGTTGGTCCCGACTTGCCAAGTGGAAGAGTTTGATGTCGTTGAGTCTGTACATTTCATTGCCTGGAGGGCAGTGCAAGCCACACTTCATCTGCAACAATGAAGAAAACTTTTGAGAAATCGAACGATGATTACGAGATTAATGATTACAATGATGCGGCATTGAACGTCGTAAATGCCTTGTAAATATTAACATCACTATTTTTTGCACTGTAAATATTCACAATACTTGTTGCATTTAAAAGTTAAAAGTTACATGGCTGAACTCAAGTACAGTTACAACTTTTGTACTTGACCACAAAAAAAAATCTGTGGATTTAAGTAAGTTGTAAGCTAACAAACATTGAACATTGTTTCAACCAAGTTGGTTTCTTCCCTGCCAATCTTGATTTGCAACATAATCATAATCATAATCAGACCTCATCATGAAAATCACATCGAAAAACAAACTTCTGCATCACAAGGACACCTTTAGGGTTTTAAAATAGAAACTTTGAAACAAGTATGGATGTAATATTTTGGAATTTGATGAAATTATTTTTTTATTTTTGTAAATGAATGAATGTTTTTTTTTTTAAATTAGCATATGTTCCATATTTTCAAGAGGGACACTTCAAGACCTCAAAGTGATATTAACACCTGTCATTGTAATCATTCTAATTACATCACCACTTGGAAGAGGGTTCTCTGGATTTGTGAAAATTTAATAATATTTATTAAATCATCACTTCCATAAAAATATTATTACTAATGTATATGAAACAAATAGTTACATTATATGCTTGCAATAGAATAATGATATTTAAAAAAAAAATTAAGGTGAAAATGACATTCTAATGTCAGATGAAGTACTGAATTCCTATCACAAGAAGCAGTAAACCGTTTGCATCACTGTAGTAAACAGAAAATTACACCTTCACCTAGGGCACAAAATTTAGGAATTTTACACACAGATTAATGCACAAAATGAATTCATGTAAATGTGTTTATCGCATTTAAATGACAAACATTACAATGTAATGTTTCATAATAATAACATTTCAATATATAATTTTCTATATTGACAATATTTTGAACAAAATTCTGCTGAAAATTGATTCTTCTCATCTACTTTTAGACTTTAATGGACTCAAAAATTTTCTGGACATGAAAAGTCCTTCATCAAAATTTGTAAATATTTGTAAATATAACAAAAAATAGCAAAAAAAGAAAAAAATTTATAATGTTCTCATTTTATTGGTCAAAAGTTAGGATTATTTAGATCTGCTTTAACCTCAAGAACTTCAAAAGATGATTGATGCGTGGATTGACGGACGGATCGAACGAACGGGCGGATTGATTGATTAATGGGTGGACGGACGGATGGAAAAGCATGAAAGAGAATCGAGTGAAATGAGGAAAAGTTGTTCGAGGTTGTCCAGCATTTAGGAAATGCAGCTCAAAGTATATTTCCATGGGAATTATGATGTTAAATATGTTTAATGCAAGAATTATCAACTAATTGAAATGTTATGATGTAGGAGTTACTTACTAATGTTTATTAATCCACAATTCTTCAACAAGTAACTTGATTGTTATTCTAATCCAGAAATCATTTGTGAATACATGATTTATCCAAAGAAGGAAATAAACTTGGTTTTATTTCATTTCTTAGATCAATTAAGAAAGAATTGCTTTTACAAATAAACACGAAATTCTACTAAATTCCAAAATAATTAATTAATAATAAATATTAAAATATTCTAAAAAGTAGGAAGCAAAACCTACCCAGAGAATCCATATTTCAAAGAATGCAGTGACATTCACCGTGGTTCCAAAAATATCTCAAGGTTCTTTTATCAAAAGGCAGAAAATGGTTGCAATTAGTCTGAATTATTGTGCAGGCCGACAGTTGAATGGGAATGCAACATTTACACAAATATATGACATTTCAATGGAAGAACTTGTTCATCTCATATTTTACAGGGAATAAAAATCCAAAGAAGCACTTAAAATGCAGGTCTTAAGATCTCAGATGATTATATTTCTCGACGATCACAAAGTTAAGCCAAGCAGTGAGCAGCACTTCCTTGCGATATTATTATTATTATTATTATTATTATTATTATTATTATTACTGCTGTGCTTCACAATTTACTTCATTCTATTTATAATTAATAAGCAAATAATGTTTTTAAATTCATGAATCCCCCATTCATAACCCTCAATACATGAACTTGTGAAAGATTCCAAACCGAAGAAAATGCAAGTAAGCAAAATAACATCAATCTTGGGGACTTTTTTGAACCGACAATTAAAAATCAACACTTTCAAAGAACTTCAAGGAATCCATCGATGAACAGATGAATTTCCAAAGTTACTCTCAGGAGTGCTCGACAGATTAAGAGAGGCAATACGACTATAATATTTAAACATATTAAAATATTTTAAATATTTATATTTCAACATATTAAAATCTATTTCGATGAATGAAATTGTATTTATTTGGAAAATCAGTTATGAAATAATTTGTGGAGTCCAGGAATAAAGTTAAATCAGTTCCAATGCATCATGTGGAATCGTTACAAAAATTTTGGATTTGGGAGTGAAAATTACTCGTGATCTCAAAAACACTGCATTGGAACCGACACATGCGACGTTGTCAATGTTTAGAATCTTCGAGAGAAATCCATCTGAAGTTGAGTTAACTGACCAATCTTGGAAATCCCCAACATTAAAAATCAGTAGTTTAAAATCAAATAAGTTGCAATAAATAATACTTTACTGAGGAATAATGCCCTGGTAACTGTTAATGCACAATGTGGATGTTTTAATTAATTCAAAATCATCAGTTTGAGTTCTCTTGGTAAATAAATTACTTTAAATTCTGCTCAAATCACAGAAGCCAAAACTCTCACCAGGTGTCTCTCGAGGCTTCTCGAACTTTCCAACATCTGCAGACAAAACTCACACATGACCAGCCTCCTCTGTCTGAAAAACAAAATGAAATCATCAATTTTACCAATATTTAACTAAAGCCTAATTAGCCATTCATTTTATATTGGAACAATCTTAAACCCACCTAAGGTCTGATCTCTGGAGCATTTCCAAGTTGGTAATCATCAACAGGAAGCGACCGAAAGCGATGTCGACCGATCGGTTTGCAGGAATCGTCTGCAATCATTCCCGCCCTTAGATGTTTCGGACAATCGAAAATAAAACGAGAATCGAATAAATTGTCTTCATATTTTCAACCTGTCTCGTGTGATTGGAAAAAAATTCTCGGTCGTCCGAGTTGATGGATGCCAGGTTGACTTCGTTGAAGTCCAATTCGTCTGCAAATATAAAATAATGGCATCGGATACGGCCTCGGGAATCCGTCGTTCGTCCGACTTTCATCCGCTCATCCTCGCAACCAATGGTAACTGCACAAACCTAATGCAGAATGAAGAACTGAAGGGGCCTTCACGAACTTGGCAGAATGGTCGTTCGATGTCTGCAGGGAACTTTTCTTGTGGCTGGGAGTTATTTTTGGGGGAGCCTTGGATTTCTTTTTGGGTGGTTGTTGGTCGAATTGCCAATCAGAAAAATTTGAGGTTGTCTTAGAGGCAGTAGTTTTTGAGGCTTTCTTTGTGCTGATATGTGACTTATTTGCTTCGACTTTCAATTGTCTGGATGACTTGCTTCCTTGCGACACGTTGCTGTTCAAGGACTTCTCTGCTGCCGACCTACTCGCTCTTCTCTTTTCTCCCGAAACGGAAAAGAAGTTCGACAGGCTGTCAAAGAGGAAAGACACTTGGAGACTTCGAGCTTTCTTTTTTTTTAGGCTTGTCGCTGGACGCATCGGAAGAGGGGCTCTGCAAGTTTGAGAAGGATTCCTTACTGCTAATGTGAGTGTCGTCTGACAGTTTCAAGTCCTCTCTATTAGAGGGTGAATCGAGGTTTGCTTGTTTTACTTTAACAAATTTTTTAATGGGACTGTTGTCTTTGATGTCAGGAGGCTCATTTTTCTTCAGGAGGGTAGAATCTCTTGCAGTTGCAAGTTTACTCGTAACATCGTTGTCGTTGTTGTTTGTGCAGGTGAATTGCTTAATGTCAGCATCTTTGTGCACTGACATATTCTTCGTATAAACCCCCCTTGCATATGTCAATTCCCCAAGCTGGACAAGTTCACCGCAAGCATTGACAATAACATCTCTCAAACAGCTACTGAACATACTACCTGGAGAAAAGTGTTGTTTCACAGAACATTCCAAGTCATCCAAGGTAAATTCCTTCAACTTCCCATCATAAAACAACCACTTCACTGCCTCTTCAACACTCCTGTCACTGACAAACTTGTTGATGGACTCTGAGGTTGTTGGCACGACACGATACGAATAAACACCGTTATGGAGGTAATTCACCACAAGTCCTTCGTGTATAGCCCTCTCTATGGCTTCATTCAAACAAGATAAAGTAAGTTCAGGGTGAGATTTCACCATCATAGAGAATATCCTTTCAGTGTTTGGTCTCTGCTTTTGTTTTTTTATCTTTGCAATAGAGCTGACGATTTCGTCAATAATAAATGACGAATCGACCTCGGAAATAGCCATCTTTTTGATCTTGAACGGCAGCGACATTGTTTTATCGACTGAGGCTCCAACATCTACATACTTTGACGATAACGTCGATTATATTACTGAAAATTATAATAATGCTAGTTGATTTTCGGCATACAACACTATGAACTAAAAAGAGTTAAAAACAAAACACGCAATGCTAATAAATAACTACTGATCCGCAGCAATATGAAAATAACATCGCTTCGACGTAAAGCCTGGAGTCTTGTTTATTTTTAAGTTTATGAAAAAAATGTCGACGCTCAGAAAACAGTAAATTTTTATTCAATTGAATATTATCAAAATTAATCAATTAAACCATGTTTAAGTTAAAGGGATAGAATATCTAAAAGAATAATATCCATCTATGTAAATTTGCGATTCGAATGTAGCTGAACTTAGTCGAACATAAGATTTAAAAAAATAAATCTATTGAATTAATATTCTCGATTATATGTACTAAATAAAAATTATTCCTTAAATAATTTAGGCTCAGAGGAATTTTGGGTGCAATGGAGATGTTATTTTCATCTTTAAATGTGCAGATGCTTCTACAAACTAGAATTATTAGCATTTTATGCTTTGATGGCAAAGTCGTTGAAGCCTTTAAAGGTCATTTCTTTTCCAACTGTCGTTACCAAACTTTTCCTTTTCATGAAAATTAATATTCTGCTATTCGATTTTAAGACTTTTTCAGCGCATCATTTCATTTTCCATAAATTCATTCTTTTCAAAAGGGACCCGGCAATTTTTGGGACCCGCCCAGGTTTTAAAAAACAAAATTTCACAATCATCACCTTTTTTGCTTTTCCATTACCAAATTGACATAACATATGAGCCTATGGCTGCTATGCTTAGGGGCCCGAAATTTCTGTCGGCGGCCAGAATTTAGAATTTGTAATATATATTATTATTATTATTATTTTGTACAGTTTCGGAAATACAAAATTTTTTCGAAATATGTGGAATTTATGAAGGCGTTTCTTTACACTATCCACCAGAGTAAGAATAATTTGTGGTTCAATATCAACTCCACTTTCGCTGTCACATTCCGATCATCCACGCTCGGCAGAATAAGGATCTACTTTCCACCATTCCAAGCACAGGAACTCCTTAATTATCCACTGTCTCCAGCTGGAAATATACTACATGTTCTTTTGAGACATACATCCGGCTGCTCATTTCCATCACAGAGAAGTCATTAGCCTGGAAAAAAAGAAGCCCGGACGTATCCGGGGTCAGTCTCGATGTCACGTCTGAGCGATGCGAAGTTTGCAAGTCATAAGATGGAACTCTCTCAGAGAGTTCAGTCACGCAAGCTTTTCCGCGAAGAATGGTTTCCTTCCGATCGACTTCCTACAAGGAAGACTCCAATCGCGGTGCCATTTCGTTTTATTGCAACCAACCGCATTTATGCAGACTAATGGAATTTTTGCCGCTTTCGATTCTCATTTGTTGTGAACACTGATGAATTAGTTCAGAAAACGATGTCCTTTTCAAAGTATTGCTGCTGAGATATTAATAACATTAATCTACAATATGTTTAAATACTACTACTACTACTACTACTACTACTACTACTACTACTACTACTACTACTACTACTACTACTACTACTACTACTACTACTACTACTACTAACTACTACTCTACNACTACTACTACTACTACTACTAATAATAATAATAATAATAATAATAATAATAATAATATTGTTACTTAAAGAATTTATTTTCGAAATGAAAAGTAACATTACAGCAAATTTCAGTAAAAACCAATAAGCACAAATAATTTACATTTTGTTCAAAACTCGTTTTAGGTAAAACCACATTTTTTTCTATTTTCTTTAAAATCGCAAATGTCGGAATAATCGGTTCAAATGAATTTAATAAAACATCGTTCTGAATTTAAGTTATTAGGCATATTTAGATTAATTTTGTTTCAATTCCACTTCCAGATTTCCAAGCAAATTGTCAAACATTGATATTTGCCTCCTCCTGCAAGCAAATCCGTAATGACGAAATCACGGCATGGAACTGCAAGGAGCAGTTTGAAATACTTAGTAGAAATAATTTGTTGTGTAAGATATTTTTAAAAATTTCTTTTAAATAATATAAAATATTAAAATATAATTTTATATTAAAATATTATTAAATATATAATTTATTTTTATATTAAAATATATAATTTATTTTTATATTAAAATATATTTTATATAAAATATTAAAATATTTTTTATATTAAATAACATAAATTATTAAAATATATTTTTTTATTAAATAATGTAGAATATTAAAATGTATTTTTATATTAAATAATTAAAATTATGTGGACCCAATTACTCGGACTTCTTCGACATTCAAGCAGATGAATTAAGAAGTGAGTTTGAAATGTTTTCGTGACTTTTTCATAACTTTTTTATCTTCACAAAATTTTCATTACCAACTTTCTGATTTAGTTACACAAATTATAAAAAATTATTTGCGAAGCGTAAATATAAATAATAATAATAATAATATGAATTAATAAATGTACATATATACAAATACAACAATGCCATGCAGAGCAAATGCAATAAAAAGTGATTGCCAAAGTACGACTGTATTCAAATTTATCGACTGTTGTGGACCTTCCAAATATTTGATATCAGGTTTTTCTGTCCGGCACTTTGGTGACTTAACAAAATATAATTAGAACAAAATGTTATTAGAACTATCGTCATCTATTTTCAGGATGTTCACAGCAAGATTAATTTAAGCACGATATTTGGCATTGATTTGAAATTACTGATCCAAAACAGGTACAACACTCCGCAAAAAAGAAAATCGCAGGAAAGCGTGACCTTAGGTTGATGACTCCTATTCTTTGAAAGCAATCGAATGCAAGTGCTTTGTTGCTTTGTTGCTCTGTTGCAAGCAAATACATTATTGCAGGCATTGATCTTCTGACCACATCCAGAAGACTTTAGTGTGGAGTAATATCTAAGATAATATCTAAGATAATCAGAGTAACCTGAAGTGAACCCTTTACGCTTCGATTCAACGTTTCAAAACGTCTCAAGATTCGACGACCTTCATATAAATTTGTCACCAGGTTCACCGACTACAAAATCTATGCTTAAATTATTCCTTCAAATTTTTCCATCATTCCCTCATTTATTTCGACCACGCATGCTTCTTTTTCTCCGTTCACACGTTCAGAGGCTGATCTTATAATTTTAATTAAATATAATTACATTAAAATTAATATTTTAAATTACATTAAAATTGTCGATGGTTTCAAACTTCAAAAGGTGGAAAAACAAGAACTGGTTTTATAAATTTTATTAAATGCTGACATTTATGTTAAAATTTATTAGAAAATGAGCATGTAAAAGAATAACATCAATTGTGACTCCAAAATGTCATCGGGTGCAACTACCAAATATTACCTCATCATGCGACTTATCGATCCAAACTATTGCATGCCTCCGGATGCACGACAGAAAGTTGTTTTGTTTTTTTTTTAAGATCACCCACTTTCAGTTTCAGGTAAGAAATTAATTTCTAGAGAAATACTTTTTCGTTTTCTTACTCACGCAACTAGAACTAATGATTGGAAGGTTCCAATCACGTTTCTTAGATTTTCTGCTCTTGCAACTTTTGACGAACCCATCCTGAGTTTTAAAACTTAATTTTTTATGAGTTTGAATAATTCTAGAATGTTTCATAAGACTTAAAATAATTTATTTAAAAAGCGATATTATTTGTAATAATATTTAATTAATCAAATTAAACTTTCTTCCACTAAGTCACTGGTAATAAAATGAACGAGCAAGGAAGGCAGAAGCTCCAAAGACGAAAAATCAAAACAAAACGTCACAATGGCGCGTCGACTAGTCCAGAACGAACTGCTCTGCCTGATTCACAACAACATTCAATTCATCGAAGATGTCAGCTTCGCATCGTCGGTTTCTCGATTTTACAAGAATAGTGACATAATTGATGCCAGGAAACAACTTTGCAAGGATTTGAAGAACGCTAACTGCAGGCTGTACGGCGATAATGAATTTTACAAAACCAAATACGATAAGGTCTTGGACATCATCAAGATGATGAAACACGTCTTTGAAGTGAATCTTCAGCACGCGATGCCACGCTATTGTGCCCTCGATCTAAACAAAATTCCCTTCCTAAAATACACCAGACAAAACACTGAGCCAGAGAAGGAACCTTCTTTCGTCGGACAACTGAACGAACGAGTGGGCAAAATTGAAAACCTCGTAACTCGCATCGCAACAAAGTTGTCCAACAAGGAAATCATCGAGAATGCATCGCAATGGAACTTGAGTTCTTCCCTTCCACATCGTCAAAAATTTCCTAAAAAGCCTCACGCTCGTTCCCAGAGCAAGCAGGTCGCTTTTAATCACGAAAACACTGGGTTTTCAAATAACGAGTCGAAACATTCAAAAAGACGGCGAAAGAAAAGAGACCAATCCAGCGAGCTGCTACTTTTTACGGGCCTCGCTGAGCAGAAGTATGATTTCGTGACATCGAACCACCTGACGAAAGAACTCTCCGACAGTTTCACCAAAAACCAAATCGATCAATTCAATGAATCTCTGCAGACAAATCTCTCTTTGAACAAAGCATGAATTTCCTTTTTTCAGCCGGCTGTTGACTTTCATTTGTTGGCAGCTGACTTTTTAGCCGCCCTCTCCTGAGTTCCTGGACTTCAAAGCTCGAATCGTGGCCGACATTTGTTTTATTTAAAAAAAAAATCGTGATAAAAAATAGCCATGAAAAAGAACCATAAAAAGAGCAAGTTTGAAATAGCCAAAAAAAGTGCAAAACAAGCAGACTGGAAAGACACTTTTAACAGTGTTTGATTCTGACAGAAAGAAGACACGAGCACAAGCACACAGCGCACTCTTCATAGAAAAGCGAGCAACACGCCAGGAATATGGCGCACATCGGTGCCCGCTTTCCAATGCGAGTGCTTGTTCTCCTCTCTCCTATCTCAGTGAGCCATATCGTATCCGTACTCATTACTCGCTGTGAAGATAGGCTGGAGTAACTATTTCTTCTTCTACCGATGATTATGATGGACGTGTGTTGAGGAACCTACTAAGGACGGATTTCTAGAGGTTTTCAGTTGTGAAAGTGTAGATATTTGTTTGCTTCTCATCTGTCGATATTGTGGATTCCGTTCGGAGGTAATGTTACATTCCCATTTTTACTTGATTGCTTGAAATAATTTTTTTACGTGATTTCTAGCTAATATGCTTTTAAGTAATAAATTATACCGTATTAGGTGATTATGCTTTGAGGTAATAAATTATATCATATGACATAATATATTTTTAATTATAAAATAATTTTATATTAGATAATATGGTTTTAAATAAAAAACAATTGCATAATAGATAGCTTGTTTTCAATCCTAACCGCTTCATCTTGTCGAACAACTTTTCGTTGAACTGAATAAATGAAATCCCATTCGAATGTCGGTCCAAGAAAGTGGAACTTGTTTAGAATAGAAAGTGAACTAAGTGATGCTTCCACACGAGAGGGTGAAAACCATGCGAAAGTAGCAACCACTAACAATTCCGCCACAAAAACAATCAACAATCATCAACAATCATCAACCAAGCTGGGCGGGAAGGTTCCTCAAAGGAATCTCATGTGCGTCTGAGTTTTGCTTTGTTTACGGGAGCAATATTTCACGCTTTCTTCCTGTATCTAGAGAACAGTTATGAAGTTGTTGAATTCTTCTTTGCGAGTAACCAATCTAGGCCGTGGACGGGGCCTTGGTTCAATGGGATGACTAGCCCCAGCTCTGTTTTTTTTTACCAAATTCTGTTCTGTTGCGTGGTCTCTTCAGCAACTCATTGACGACTTTCATCACATCAAATGAAATGAAATGATTTCATATCACACACTCGGTTCTCGTATTTCTTACGTTATTCTATTTTTTTTCTGGTATTTACTCATCTTCTTTTAAAATAGTTAGACAAATATCTCTTAATAACAAATCCAGGTCTTATCTTCTGCTTGATCGATTATTAGCAGCGAATAATCTGGATAAACATGCGAAAGGTGATTTGATTTCAAAATGTGTATAAAACCGAGACTTTTTTTTTTGCTATCCACAGACATGCGGTCGGGAAGAGCATAAATTTGCTTCGGAAAAAATTTTATCTGGTATTCTGGAATTTCCTGTCAGGATGGAATGATTAGGAGAAGGCGACTTTCTGTTGCACATTGAAAAGGATCTCGTCAGACACCCGAAAATGACACCCGGTCCAAATCAGAACCAGCCATATCGCCACTTCATAAGCCCTCCTCAGGGCAGGGATTACAAACCCTTCAATTTCCACAAGGACGTGGATGACGACAATTCCAACAACTACAACTCCATCTACGACGATGCCAGAGAGTTGGACTGCCTCAACGATAGGCACTGGTACGCGTTCCTCTGCTCAAGTTTGATCACATTCTTTGGAGGACTCTTCCTTGTACTGAGTTGGAGGATTCTCAGTTGGCTCTGCTGCCAGAGGAAGACTGTGGTTGCACTGGCCGGGAGATCTGGATACAGGAAGGGGGAACCTGTCAACTCTGAAGTTGGTTGGGTGACGGAGGCCAAGGATTGGGCAGGAGAACTTATATCCGGTCAGACAACAACCGGCAGGATCCTCGTGAGTTTGATCGTTTCACTCCAATTTGTTATCAATTTGTTATGTTATTATTATTATTATTATTATTATTAATATTATTATTATTATTATTATTATTATTATTATTTAAAGTTTAAGTCATTTCTATTTAGTAGGTGACTTGTAATTTACTTGAATCAAGATCTTGGCAGCATCTGACGTGCAAGGACACGAATAAGTTACATTATTCTGCGTAATTATTTACTTATTCATTCCTCGAGGTCATCTTACACACCTACTTACACCTTGCATGCCCACAATGCATCATTCTCTTTAAAGATGAATTCACTCAAATATCCATTCATCCGGTTATCGCTTCACATCACTCATCAACATGGCTTCAGAACATCAAGCCATCGACGATGATTTCAAAAGAATGATTTATTTTTCAAACCGACTTTTTTCTACTCGAGTTTTCTTCATTTTTTTGAAAGGAATTGCAATGTTTTGTCAAAAATTTGAGACAATGGAATCGACGCAAAGGAAGGTTTGATAAGAACATACAGTGCTTGCGTCATCGGATTGAGCTGAAGAATCGATCGAAGTAGTTACTCAACAAATTTGCTGACGATTCAGTAAAATAATTGTTCAAAAAAACATTAAAAAAATAAATTCAGGAGAAAATATTCATTTAATTGAAATGAAAAAATGTTGTTGCTGTTTTTACAATTTATTGAATAATAATATAAACAAAGTCGAAGCGAGGAACAAAATGTTCTCATCAGCAACAGGAAGTCAGGCCCAAAATTCTCCGATCTTTTTGTAATTTTCATGGCACAGTTTTTATTATTTTTCATCATTTTTGCAACTCTTTGAGAGGAGAGAGGAGGAAATGATTCTTTTATGATTGTACGGGAATGTCTCGCATGGCGTAACACGGCAGATGCAGAGATATCTTATGATTGACATGGACATGTTTTTAATCTCGGAAAGGATCATTACTATTCCTCCTTCTACCACCTAACTACCATATAATTACCATCCGCACATCATTTATTTACTATCCAATCATCCATCTGCTTAGGACCTGTTAACCCCAACATACATTCATGACACCCCCAAATATTTCCAGAATATCCACTTACCGCAATTCCATCATCGACCCGTCACTTTCCTACCTCCCACTCGGCACAGCAACCAGTCATTCATTCATCATCTCTCTATCATTGATTTGCCATACCACCCATCCACCATCCATCCACCACCCATCCACCACCCATCCACCATCCATCCACCATCCATCCACCATCCATCAACCACCCATCTACCATCCATCCATCCATCAATCTCCCCCGATCATTCCCTAAACATATAACACGCATCTAATATCTTTCCAGACTGATGCACACGTGGAGCACCTTGCAATCACCTGCATGTGGACCACGTGACTGCCCCGTCGACCAATTAAAGGACAGAAGGATAACAAAACGATGATTAATTACCCTATCAAGTCTGAGAATGTCCTTTGCTTATTCCTCGATGTCCAGGTAATTAAGTGCACTGGAGTGTGACGTCATCAGATCGTCGGGCAACTGCTCGTTCCTTTTCATTAGTGACGACCCTCTGACATTACGTCTGAATCCATCCTCTACTCCATCTTTCCATCCTTCCATCCGTTCGCTCACTGGCCATTCACTTCAACACCACCACCACCACCACCATCATCATCATCATCATCATCATCATCGTCGTCGTCGTCGTCGTCATCATCGCCACCACCATCATCATCATCATCATCATCATCATCATCGGCATCATCATCATCATCATCACCATTGTCTATCAGTTTATTCAAATATTCGTTCTACTGGCGCTCATCGTCCGATGTCATGTTAAGATCCATCTCCATTCAACAACGCTTCAAAGCAATGCTAAACCTTCTCGTCGAATGAGAAAAATAAGGTTGAATAAACTGTTAATTAACGGATATAACATGTTAATTAAATAAATAATTAAATGATTACATCATTGTATATTTAATGTATTTAATATTTTAATGAATTATTAGTAATTGATTAAATAAAAATGCTTCTAAACATTAAAAACAAATGTCTTCTAAATGGATGATGATGACGAAATCTTGGAAATGTCCATCCATAAATCCTTAAAATGACGTCAAGACAACGACAATGACAGCCATGGTGAACATCATCATCGTCATCGTCATCGTCATCGTCATAGTCATCGTCATCATCATCATCATTATCATCACCAAACGCTCTCTTGGACACTGTTGACTCCTTCCTTCTTCAAGTACCACGACACTCAGCTGAAGGAAATCCTTTCCTCTGAAAACACTCAGAATCCGATTGTTGAGTGGGCGACATTTCAGAGCATAGACTTGATTAAAGTCGATTTTTGTTCTTTGCTTTCTCAGGGAGATGAATTAGGGGAGGTAAAGGCATTGTTGAATCACTCAACACGAATCTAAATAATAATGATACAATAATAATAGTAATAGTAATAATAATATTAATAATAATAATAATAATAGTAATAATAATAATAATAATAATAATCATCATCATCATCATAATAACATTGACAATAATTATAATAGTAATAATAACAATAGCAATGATATTTATTTTTAGTATAATATTTATTATTATATTAATAATATTCATTATAACAATAAAATTATTTATTATAATATCATTATTTATTAATATTATTCTTAATATTATTATTACTATGTTTTTATTCTTAATATATTATTCTTAGCGTAATTATAATCATTTAATAATATTATTACTACAATAAAAATAATATTTTTGAATTAGTAAAAAAACAAAGAAATGTTAAACAATGAGTTTCATTATAATTTGATTAAATGCCAATCCAGGTTTGTTGACACCTGAACAGGTAAAAATTGGATGTTGGTCCAATGCGATAATGACCTTTTTTTTACACTCAGGAGGCCGATGACGATGATGGTGATGATGATGATGATGATGATGGTGATGATGATGATGATGATGACGACGATGTTTCGTTTTCATGACACAAGATTTGAAGCATTTAAATATGAATCATTCATTGTAATCATCATCGTCATCGTCGTCATCAGCGTCATCGCCATCATCATCATCATCATCATCATCATCATCGTTGTCGTCATCATCACCATCATCAGCAGCAGCAGTCATTACGATGAATAAACATGGAAGACTGCGAACCAAGCAAATAAATAAACCAAAACTTTCCCCTGGTGTCGATTGCTGGAAACAACAAGTATTGGATGCGCAATGAGGCATGCCGTTGTTGTTGCTTCTGCTTTTGATGTTGTTGTTGTTGTTGTTGTTGTTGTTACAGTTGTTGCTGATGCATTTTCTGTTGTTGTCGCTGCTGCTGCACAGTTATTGTTGCTGTATTGCTGTTGCTTTTGTTGATGTTTTTATTTATTTTGTATTGCTGTTGCTTTTGTTGATGTTTTTATTTATTTTCAATACTTACAAATATATCAATGATGTTGATGTTGTTGTTGTTAATGTTGCTATTGATGTTGATTGTTGTTGTCGATGCTGCCATTGTTGTTTCGAGATAACACCCGGATAGATGTGCTGCGTGAAAGATTGATAGGAAAATAGTTCTGAATACATCACCTCTTATCTTCGTGCCACATCGGCTTCATCACGTGATGATGTTCAAAAATAAGCACTTGTTGTTAATTTAATTCCAACCATCCTCCTCTCATCTGCAACTCAATTAAATGTTGTAACTCTGTGGTAATTAATAATAAATAATTAAAATGTAATGATCATTAAATTAACTTAATTTTCATTGTCGTTATTATTATTATTATTATTATTATTATAAGCAGAAAAAATAAAAGTACAGTTTTTAAAACAGTGTAATATTTATCAGCTGTTCGATTGCTCTGCTAAGTATTCGGATAAATATGTTTACGTGGGACTGACTCATCATCATCATCATCATGATCATCATCGTCATTGTCATCATCATCATCATCATCATCATCATCATCGTCATCGTCGTCGTCGTCGTCATCTTCGTCATTCGTTTAAGCTTCTCAGATGGCGGAGAAGAATTTGTTTTCCATGGAAAGGGTTACAATTGCATCACGTGACTTGGAAGGAGTAGTTGAGGTCGATGTGATTCTGCTGCTAATTTTAGCAAACTGTGCTCATTCGATGCTCGAGATTTCCTTCCAAATCTACAGTATTGATGATGATGATGGTGATGATTACGATAGCGATGGTGATGATGACGGTGATTAGATTAAGGCGATCTGTTTTAGGGGCTTGAAATTGGAAATTACAACCTATAATTATTAATGTAATATAATGTAATGCGATGTGATGTGATGTGATTCGATTTGATGTGATGTGATGTAATGTAATGTGATGTGATTTGATGTGATGTGATGAAATTCTGTAAATCATGTGACAACATTTCAAACATCACTTGAATGACATTCTACAAATGGAAGGACTCGATTCAATGTGCGATGTTTTGTAAAAAGTTGGAATTCAGATTGAAAATAAAACGCATTCCCTGTTGAGGTTAATGATTCATCCATCGTTCCACAACTTCAATGCTTGACACGTGACTTCAGTGGACGTCTGACGTACGTTCAGTTGTCGATGTAGCATTGTCTTTCATGGCGGCTGATATTTTAAATCTTAAAAATTGTGCAAATATGTGTTCGTGGTCCTCTGAGGACACCTCAGTTTGTGGACAGCAAAAATCAATACTTTCAAATTAAATATGCAACATTTACGAAGATTTGAAGAGTTGCAGTTATTAAAATTAAAATTACTTTGATTTTTGGGAAATTTTATTATTAATTAATTTGTACATCAATTTTATTTATTGATGGTTTATAATCGATCATTTAATCGGCTGAACGCAGATTCTTAATTTTATATATTCAACGTAAAAATTTTAGTTAACATAATTAAATATTATTAACAGATATTAATATGATTAAAAGTTATATAATAATTATTTCTAAACGCACGACTCATTAGGGGTGAAAATCACATCAGACGATGTTTTTAAGCGGCAGGAAGTCACTCAATTATCACTCACCACTTCCTGAGATAAGCAGAATATTGATTGAAATACAAAAACCATAAAGTAATTAGTTTAACACACATAATATACAAAATATTCATAATACACAATTGCATCCATAATTTTTAAAATAATATTTATCTCACTCCAACCTTGAACATCGTCAGTTGAAGGCAGGCACAGCACAGGCGTGTTTGATATCAGGTGTGCAGATAAATGTTTCGTTGACGCTACAATTTCTCGTGTTTCCAAACAAACTCATCTCGTTTGAAAATCTTATTTTAATGCATTTCTCTGAAAATTAATAGCAGTTATTAAAAATATTTCGCTACTTAATGCAATTTAATTCATTTTCATTCAATGAAATTCTTAATTAAACATTCACGAAACTCCTGGAAATTCCAGATGTTTATTTGCAGCCATGTTGTTGGCAATGGATTGCACTGGGAAGGTGAGGACATTTCATGTCACTCTGCAGGGGGTGTCCAGCATGAAGATACCACGTGCTTAACTTTTAATTATTTACAAATGCAACATGCCTGTCGAGCTGTAAAATTATTGAACTTGATTAATGGATATTATTTTATGTGCTCAGTAATAATATTATTATAAATAATTGTATTATTGCAATAGCATATTGGCTTAGGGCACTTTATAAATGAACATATTATTGTCATTAATTTTTATTCCCGACAAAAACATTCAAAATCTGTCTGTCCAAATAAATGAAGCACAAATAAAATTTTAGAGTCCCCAAACAGGACTTCGTGATCCCACAGGATTATGAAAGTGAATTTAACTTAACTAAATAACTGAAACTGTTCTTGTAAAATTCATGATAAATCAAAATCGAAAGTAACTCAAAATGAATGAGTTCTGTTAATTTCATTCGGCTGCTCTTCTTCTGTAAGCAGTGGCATGGAAGGCCCCAGGTTGTCTCCTGATCCTTACGACCCACTTCTTGCTTCCTCCTTTCTGGTTGACTTCTTTTAATTTGTCCGCAAGCATTTACTTGCAATCCTCTCTGTCTTCCTTGGACAAATCATGTCTTAGACCACTTTATTGAAGATTTCACTATCTTTCAACCTGCTGCTGTTGTCCAGAACCAATCTTGATATTATTATTGTAATAGTATATTGGCTTAAGGCGCTTTATAAATGATTATTATTATTATTATTATGCTTTAAATCTCAGTTGCGTAGCATTTTACTAATTACGTTATTGGTTCTCGTTCGATTGTTTGCATGGAACCCAAAAGTCTAAGCGAATATTCCACAAAACATCGTCAGCATTACAAACGTACTTATACACATGTTTATGTGCCTTCAAGAAAGCGCTAAAACATTTCATTACAAACTCGTGATTTATTGATTATTTCATTGTTCGTTTACAGAATAATCCAAGGAATGTTTTTATGTATTTTATTGAAATGCACTAAAATTCCCAAACCTGGTAACTTGTAATAACATATTTGTAATAAATACTTGTAATAATGTAATAATGTATCATAGGACGTTCACTGTTGGAGGTTTCCAACGATACCTTCCTTTTTGTGTTTTCATTTGTACTTGTTTTTGTGCTTCAATAAAAGTTTAAAAATGGAAAAAATTATCACTTATACTGAAAATATTTTTAATGCAATTTTATAAATTTAGTTGTTATTAATTGACATTGATTGAATAATTTTAAAAATTTATTTGTAATTAATTGATATTGATTGAATAACTTAAAAAATCTTAAAATTCGAGTTAGAAGTTCTTTATAATTTGCCTGAAACTCGTAAATATTTCATTTGAAGACCTCAAAGAACTCTCGAAGCATTTTTAATTCGTTGGAACTATTTTTAACTTTAAACTTTAAACTTTTAACTTTATTTGCTTGTATTTCTAAGAAATGTTAAATAATTTGCTTTTCTATGAATGTTCTTAGTCTTTACGGAATAAATACAAAATTATGCATAATTTACTGATATAATTTCATTTTATATTTCATAATTATATAATTTCATTTCACTGAAATCTTTTTCAACTCAGGAGAAATGATTGCAAATCATTAGAAATGGATGCAAAATATAACATTTCTTGAGGAAAATGTTTTGAGATATTTTTAGAAGGCATCCAAGCCACGCCTCCCGCTGAAGTTGATGTTTATTGTGTTGTTTTTGTTCTCGAACATCCTCTGACGTAATTACAACTTCCACTCCATTATTCATGACTTAAGTTTAACATAATTTATGCGAATTATTGATGCGAGACCAACAATTGAAGTAAAATTGCTTTAAAAATGAATTAATGATGCTAATAATAACGACCACCAATAATGTACGTAATAATATAATAATAATTACAATTATGTAATTAGATTTATATTTACGAAACATTAAATTTCTATTTTTAAAAATTAATTTCAATAATCGAGCAACAGTGGGAAATGTGTTCGTGGAATGGAAGGAGAGGCATCTACCTCTGACCAGTTGTTGAAAACTTCCATCGGCAAATGTTCTCGACAGATGGCGCGTCAATTTCCAGTTTAATTTCGTTAGAATGCCAATCGATCAGAAGAAGAATTGAATAAATGGACATAAAGCAATAAAATAAAACGATATTTCCTCACTTAAACACTCACGAAATGTTTCGAAATAAAGTTTAAATGTTTCTCGAATTGTTTGGGTTCGTGAGTGTCACTCAGCCATGAATCACAGAAATATATCATTCATGTCTTTCTCATGATTTCTCGTGAAGCCGTTAATTGCTTATTCGTAATTATTCAACATTATTATTATTATTATTTTATTATTTTATTTCAATTTAACTGGCATTTCAACGATATTTCAAAAAGCAGTAAATGCTAATACAGTAACATCATCGTCGTCGTCGTCGTCATCATCATCATCATCATCATCACCACCACCATCATCATCACCATCATCATCACCGTCACCATCATCGCACATGACAGGCACTTCTTTGACAATAAGAGAATACTTTTACGTTTACGACCGCACAAACTTCATCTTCATCTTCTCTTCTTCATCAACGACTTCATGCTCCTTCGATCTTCGAGTCTCATGGTTTCCATGGCGACACGATATCATTTATCCGGACAGTTATTAATCGCTCGATGATATTATTATGAATGAAATTACGATGTTATTATTAAGAATGAAATTATGATTACATTATTATGAATGAAATTATGAATGTTATTATGAATTAAATTATGAATGTTATTATGAATTAAATTATGAATGTTATTATGAATGAAATTATGAATGTTATTATGAATGAAATTATGAATGTTATTATGAATGAAATTATGAATGTTATTATGAATTAAATTATGAATGTTATTATGAATTAAATTATGAATGTTATTATGAATAAGTATTTAAAAGAATAAATTATTTGAAAATAGAAACTAGAAAATTAAATTCGATTTTTCTTGGCTTCAACATTCGAAATCGAAATGACGTCACGGAGTACTAATGACATCTCAACGGTGACATTCACAGGCGATGACGTTCATTGCTGATGAGTCCATATGCTTATAATAACCGTCACAATTTCAATTATTTATTATTATTATTGTTATTATTATTTTATTATTAATATTTATTATTATTATTATTATTATTATTATTTTATTATTAATATTTATTATTATTATTATTATTATTATTATTATTATTATTTTATTCAAAGTCAAACTCGGCTGTATTGCAGCGGATAAAATGATTGCCAAGTCTCACCAGAGACCTCAGACAATACAAGAAAACAAAAGACAAAAAAATCAATAAGCAAATAAGAACGATAAATTGAAACAAATGAATTGTCTTAATTAAGAACTTAATTTAACTTAATTGTCAAAACTTAAATCGAATGTACACAAACAAAAACGTTTGTCCTTTCGATGTCAGTTCTTCTTTCAATCAACCAAGTGTGCCACATCAAGCAATTCTGCTCATTTTTTGTTGAGCATTATTAACTCAGGTCTGTTTGCGAGAATCGTCCTGTCTGTTAATAATGTTTTATCCCATATAATGACATTGTCCTCCATCTTTGTAACATTTTCGGGCTCATGCATATAATACTTTTCTGTCACTGGAAGATTAAAACCTTTGCAAATTCTCCAGTGTATGTAGCCCGCCACCTTGTTGTGCTTCTGTAGGTACTCCACTGGTGCAAGGACTTCATATCCAAATTATCATCATCATCATCATCGTCGTCGTCGTAGTCGTCGTCATCATCATTATCATTTTTATTATCATTAATATTGTTATTATTATTATTATTATAGTTATTATTATTAGTATAAATTAGTTTTAGTATAAATGCAGCAATAAAATATAAGGCTAAACATGTCATGTGCACATTTATAATTATTATTGGATCGAACAAGTAATTCTTCCTTTCAACTTAAAAATAAAGACATGTCCTTCAATTCTGGAAATTCCCATTTCATTCCTGAGAAAGATTTTATTAAGTTGCGTGTTGATTAAAATATTATATATATTTGAATAATATAATTAAATCTATTTGAATAATATAATTAAATCTATTTGAATAATATTTCATAG
>MPNW01000666.1:0-40000 GCA_011800805.1 Hirudo medicinalis | reverse complement strand
GAGGAATGCTTGGACATCGTCATCGTACGACCAACTTTCTTGGCGTGTGACTTTCCAGGACTTGAACTCGATGCAGCAAATTGATCTCCGATCACATCAGGATCTGTCAGTGGCGCAGTACATTCAGGATATTCAAGATATTTCATGCATTACAAATGTTACGAATCATCTACATTAATTAAATTTGATTTAATTTAAATGGCGATAATATCTGACAAGTGCCTGTTGAGTTGTTTGTTCTTTTAAGTGAAACAAATATTTGTAAACACTTCGAATGTTTGCCACAGAAAATGCAACCAGGTACTTCCTGACAAACTCAAACAAGCTAATATTTTACGTCTGCCATCAAAAATAAATTATGTCTGTCAGATATCAATATTATTACAATTACATTTTTTATTACAACAACTTTTATATAATATATAATTATTTATTTTATTATTATTATTATTGCAGGAAATTTTTATATTTAATTGCAATTCGTTAAAAGTATTTAAATGTTTTACTTTTGTATTTTTGAACGTATAATCCTCCTTAAATTGAATTTTAATTTCTTTATTTTCCTTCATTAAGTCCTCATTTTGGTATATTTTCATGAGATGCATTAAAACTTCTTCTTATCTGGTGTGAGTTCGACTTGGAAGAAAGGAATCTGTTTGAGTTCATTTGTGGAGTTTATCAGGATTAGTAAACAAACATGTTTCCGAACTGTTTCTACGTTCCTTGTTTCGGTTTAAATGCATTTTGTTTGACAAACAATATTTTGTATGACAAATAATATTTGTATGACAAACAATATTTTGTATAACACCTAATTTGTTCAGCTAAATTATTCCAAATAACAGAAACACACACTCGTTGTGTCGCTCATAGTTGTAGTTTTCCTCCATCACATCCTGGGTGATGGGAAGGGTGCTCCAACTGAAGGGGTCCACCCTGCCACCCTGAGAGGAGGAAATCTTAGCCATTACACCGCAACGGAGTTCAACGAATATATATAAAACAAAATCCCTTTAAAGTGCACCTGTTGTTCTCTTCAATCCAGGTGGAAAACTCAGGTGATCCATTCACCGACTTCACCAACGGTCAGAACCTGACCTACTGGGAGTGTGTTTACTTCACCCTGGTTACCATGTCAACGGTTGGATACGGTGACGTCAAGTGTCAGACGACAATTGGACGCCTCTTCATGGTCTTCTTCATCCTCGGAGCACTGGTGGTTTTCCATCGTCATCATTACCATCATCATCTGTATCATCGTAATCATCATCGTCTTCATCTTCTTCAACATTAACATCATCGTCTTCACCATAATTTTAGTAACAACGATCACATCCGATGTCAATAATAACTCTCACCTCCCATTAAAACTTCTTGTAGATCATTGTTACTGAAAGTAATATTTAATATTTTATATAATTTAAGTTAATTAGTAATAATTATGCGCAACACTAAATTGTGCTTTAGAGTTTGCAAAGTGTTGTAAGTATTAAACATGTTGTCATGGTAACACAATTCAAGACGTGCATCTTTCCACACACGAAAACAATGTTTTGTCTGCTCCAAATTAAAGGCTAGAAAGTCTGCACAGAGCTTTCTGATGAGCCACCTAACCGAATCAGAGGCTCAATTAAAATTCAAATTTCAAACACCGACCAATCAAATCGGTGTTCCACGTCACGTGCTCCTACCGTGACCAGACGGCATTCAATTCAATTTTCCAGGCCATGTTTGCCAGCTTCATACCGGAAATAACCGACATATTGGGGAGCAGGAGTAAATACGGGGGGTCGTTCAAGAAGGAGCATGGCAAGAGGTGTGTGTGTGTGTGTGTGTGCGTATGTAGTCCTAACACGATGATTGTTATTATAACCGCCATCATTATCATTGTCGTCGCATCATCGTCATCATCTACATCATCATCGTCGTCATCATCATCGTCGTCATCATCATCATCATCATCATCATCATCTTCATCACCATAGCTCAACGTGCTAATAGTCATTGTTCATTTTCTATTTTAGAAAAATAAAAAGCTCGGTCTTGCACTGAAATCATCATCAGCACCACTGCTACTATCATCATCAACATCATTGCCATCATCGTTATCATCATCATAACCCTCACGCCGCGCCGCCAATAAATTACCCGTGCAATAGCGGCGATTAGAGGATGATATGTCTGATGAGAGGATTATTGTTGTTGTTGTTGTTGTTGTTGTTGTTATTTTTGTTATAAATTATTTTTTTTATTATAAATGATTATTAGTGTTATTGTTATTATTATTAATGTGATTATTCTATTATTTTAAAATCATTATCATCATCGTCGTCAACAGGCACATAGTCCTCTGCGGTCACATTACTTACGAATCAGTCTCCAACTTCATGTCAGACTTTCTCCACAAGGACAGGGAAGATGTTGATGTCGAACTAGTCATCATGAACAGGTTATACATCATCATCATCATCATCATCATCATCGTCGTCGTGTCGTCGTCGTCATCATCATCGTCATCATCAAGAGAATTGAACAAATTGCTAAAATCAGTTTCGAATCGTTAATTAATATTAATTACTAATTAATACAAATTATCAATGAAATTTCTTGAAATCCTTGACCAACAGAAAGGAACCTGACCTGGAACTGGANAGAATTGAACAAATTGCTAAAATCAGTTTCGAATCGTTAATTAATATTAATTACTAATTAATACAAATTATCAATGAAATTTCTTGAAATCCTTGACCAACAGAAAGGAACCTGACCTGGAACTGGAAGGCCTGTTCAAGAGGCACTTCACTCAAGTCAAGTTCTTCCAAGGTACCGTCATGGATGCCAATGACCTTCACAGGGTCAATGTAAGCATAATTAGCTTAATTCATTAACATAATTCATTAACATAATTCACTGACATTGTTTCATTAATATAATTTACTAACAATGGTTAATTACGTTTTATTGTTATCAATTCATCAGTTAACTGAAATATAAAAATTTCGTTCCACGTTTTATTCAACTTAAATGCAATCCTGGTATTTAAGTTCGACTCAGTTTTTCAATTAATATTAACTGTTTTTGATGTTTTGTTTTGTTTTTAATTTTATTTATTTCAACCAGAAAGAAGGTCACGAATGACCACTAATGGAAATTGTAGTCAGTCAGTTTACAGATGCAGAGTGGTGCAGGAAAAACTTGAAGTCATTTCATTGATAGATATTTCTTGAGATCGATGGTAAGATAAGCAAACTTGGATTCTAGTATGGGCTGACGAGCTGATGATATCTGGGACAGAGTTCCAGGGTTTCACGATTCAATTGACGAAGAAATGGAGCCTGTGAGTAGGGACAGAGGGTGTGACCACATATGACCACGTGGGACCACATATGACCACGTATGTCCACATATGACCACGTGTGCGAGATGATATGAAAACGGGAAATATCGGAATGATGCAGTGAGTGAAGCCGTGCACTATTTTGTAGCAGAGGCATAAATCGTGGATGAGGCGTCGATGTTCGAGGGTCTTGAGTCCGAGTTTCTGAAGTCTGCTCCTGTGAGGTGGTGTTCGCAATCTTGGAATGGAATTTGTGAAAAAAATTTGTGGACACGTTCAACCTTCAGCCAGTGAATTCCAATGAATAATTTATTTAGTTACCATTATTACTTAATTAATTAATTTATTTGTTAAGGTGAAGGAGGCAGACGCCTGTCTGGTACTTGCCAACAAGTATTGCGAGGATCCTGACGCTGAAGATGCCGCCAACATTCTCAGGGTCATTTCCATCAAGAACTACCACGATGATATCAAGGTCATCGTGCAACTGCTCCAATATCACAACAAAGTAACGTCTCACGAGTTGCTGCTGTTGTTGTTGATGATGGTGGTGGTGGTGGTGGTGGTGATGATGATGATGGTGATGATGATGATGATGATGATGGTGACGATGACGACGACGATGACGATGATGATGATGACGACGATAATAGTAATATAAAGGATAAAATGCTACATTTAATCTCGGATATTCGTTTGGTGGAAAAGAATGAAGTGGCATAAAAATGATTTCTTGTTCGTGGTGATGCGAGTTGAGCCCTCAATAAATATGAAGCCACGAGTCCACGTTCCCAGTGAACTATGATACAATAAAATAAATAATCATATAATTAATAATAATTATTACATAATGTAACTGTAATTTAAATTTATTAATAAATATTTTATTAAATATTATTTAGTGCTTACTATTTGGAGATCATGATGATTACTTAACATTAATAAACTGAATTAACTTTCCAAAATTATTGACATCCTAATGATTATGATATTATTCCAGTCCTACATTTTAAGCAACATAAAAAGAATTATCATAAATATTGTAATAACAATCGTACATATAATAATAAATATTATGCAATATTCAACATAATTTTATATATTTTATATATTTGGAGTGTGCGGTAAGTGCTGGTGTTTTCTGATTCCCGAGTTCAAACTTTTAAAACTTCGATTTAAAGTTGTTGTTTTTCCACAATTGTGGAGTCAAAAAAAAATTTAAACTTTGTTATAAAGTTGGTTTTCTTCTGTTTGCGGTTTTTCTTGGACTTGAGATGTCTTGGATGAGTTTTCAGAGTGTATGCAAATGAACGAAAAGTTAATGACCAGCTTCAACGACAAACTCAGTGCTTGTGTAATTAGGTTAACAGAGAACATGACGTTAGTTCAAACATGATGCTACAAATTACTAAGTCTTTCTCAGACTAAGGACTTTATCTTTACTGCCACTCTCACGCCATTACTTACGGAGCTCGAAACTCTCAACAATGTCAATGTTGCCAGTGCCAAAGTCGATACTGCTGCAAAAGCGGCAACCAAAGCACTGTTGGACATCGAGAAGGAGAAGGGTGACATTGCGGGGAGGTCGACCAATGTCATTGTCACAGGACTCACACCAAGACAAGGTGTAAAGGACTCTACACTGTCCACAGAGTTCTGAAAATGATCTCACAGTCAAGCCTCGAATGGTTCAGACATGGCGATTGGGCACAGACAACCAGTGATCATAATGTCATTGCTCTCAATACTCTCAACATGGCTTCAATCCAGCAAAATCAACTTCAACCAATATTCTTGAATGCACCCAACAATGGACTGACACCATTCAGAACAAACAAAATATGGATACCATTTATTTGGATTTTCGTAAGGACTTGGACTCTGTCTCTCATGTTAAATTAATGAATAAATTATCTGCATGTGGTCTTGATAACAATGCGAGAGGATGGCTTGGAGACTTTCTTAAATCATGGGCTCAGAGAGTTGCCATCAATGGCTTTATTTCCGACGAAATCCCAGTGGAGTTCCTCAGGGTAGTGTTTTAGGGCCGACCCTATTTCTACTCTATCTAAATGACCTGCCCAATTTATTTCTAAACTCCGACACTACCTGTAAGCTCTTTGCTGATGATGTGAAACTTTTTAATCAGTCCCCAACTCAGTTACAAAATTCTCTTGATAAGACATCGGAATGGAGCGACAAATGGCAATTGCAACTTGCTCCTGAAAAGTGTCTGGTTTTCTCATTGGTTGGCTGCAAAAGAAGTTTAAATTTGTACGAGTACAATATCAGCGGCCTCGAACTGACAAGGATCGATACGATTCAGGACTTAGGTATTTTAATGGATTCCTCTCCGTTTTGATAAGCACATCGACAACATCACCAAAAAGGCTGCCACAATTTCCCAAATGATACTCTCTTCTTTCACAGCAAGGAATCAAGATATGTTTTTGCTGCCATTGATGCTTTCGCTCAAATTTGAGCATTTCTGTTTTCTTTCACTTAGTTATGAAAGAGGTCGAATGACCCTTTGACCGAAGTCGATAATAAATAAAATAAAATAAAATAAAATATATAACAATCACAAATGCTATGATAACTATTATTCCAGTCCTACCTCTTAAACATTCCAAGCTGGGACCTGAGAAGAGGTGACGATGCCGTGTGTTTGGCCGAACTCAAGTTGGGGTTCATCGCCCAAAGCTGCCTCGCTCCAGGGTTCTCAACACTCATGGCCAACCTGTTCACCATGCGATCCTACAGTCCGGTTGGTGCTTTAACGATTGCATGATGATGATGATGATGGTGATGATGGTGGTGGTGATGGTGATGAGAGCGGTGGTGATGATGATGGTGGTGGTGATGGTGATGATGATGACTGTAAGTGAGGGTCTTACTGTGAAAGTTACATTTGATGGCAGCTGTTTCGTCAAAATTTGGCTACTTGTGCCAAATGTTACCTGATCTTATTGGTTTAAATAATTAAGAATAATATTTACTACTAACCATATGCTGTTGTTATTGTTATTCTTGTTGCTGCTGCTGGTTCTCTTGCTATAATTATTGTACGAAAAGATTTTTTTGAGTAAAAACAGATTTTATGCACCTGCAGTCCTTGAATATTCTAAAATATTTTTAACTTACGAATAAATTTTTTAAACATTTAAAAGAAAATTTGTGAAAATTACTTTTAACCTTCGAAGGAGAACGTGGTAAGTTTTGAAGGACACACATCGCTAAATTATGCATGATCTTCCTTACAATTAAATGAATGAATTTGTTGGAAAACTTATTTTAAGAATTATTTTTAAGTTTTAAGCAGGCATTTTAAGTGTTTTCGTGTTTGATAATTTCATTTATTTTCTGCAATTCATTGAATTTATTTCAATTCCTTTTCTTTACTGTTTCATTTTTCTTTATTTTTTGAATTATTCAAAATAATATTTGAACATTCTTAGTCTACGTAATATCAAACAATGATGTCTTGTTAGTCTTTGTATTTTGCATTTATCCAATCTTTTGAATGCCTCATGCATACGGACAGCATGTGAAGGCACTTTTTAATCGCTCTACCATTGACATAGCGCCCCTATCCGAGAACGCTCCCTGGCGGTGCAGGCTGCGAGCCCACCACGTCACGGCTGTCAATCTCTTACAGTGGTTCACCACTTGCTAAGATTAAAATATTTTCCTGAGTGCCACGTTGAATGTTCAAGATGTTTATTGAAGTTCAACGTGATGCTTGCTTCGTTAAACCTTTTCACTGAGTTGTCTTTAAAATCAATTTACCTGTTTAATACTAATTATTTGATTTAATAATAATTTATTGAATTCATCAGCTGTTATTTTAGAATTTACATTCACCGATGTTCATTATTTTTCTATTGCACACTTATTCTCGTTTCATTCGAGCACTTTTCACCTTTGAAAACACGTGCTCGTGAGGAGTGCTTTGAAGTTTAGCGTTTTTGTGTTGCCCTGGTAACGGAATTGGAATGATCGGATGGATGGATGGATGGATGGTTAAAATAATTACAAGCTACAATTTGTTTTCATTTTCATGGCAACCATAAATGAAGATTTGGTGAAATATATTATTTAAAATTGTCGGTAAATATTTACATTTATTTAAATTTGTTTAAGTCTATTTTAAGCCCAACTTGAAGTTGTCTGAAGGGCTTCCTTGAAGGGTACTGGCAGGTTTTGAACGTGACTTCATTCTGCTGTCGCCTGATAAATATTAATTATGAAATATAATTTCACGTATTTTGTTGTTGTTGCTTAAGTAATATTTGTACAAGTTGTTGTTGTTGTTGTTGTTGTTGTTGTTGTTACGATTTCAAGATGGTGAATCAGTGGAAATAAATTATTCTGAAATAGAATGATGACGTGACAAATGCTGAGCATGAAATGGTGAGCCTTGAATGAAATGAATTGATTCCCAAATGACCCCTCATTTCAAACCTCCGTCCTCATCGTCTTTCGTGGTGGATGAATTGAGAAGGACGAGCGCTCACTTGTTCGTCATTGCTGTCAATGTTGCAGCACATCGTGCTTCCATTACATCGAGGATGGTTAAAAATGTAATGTTAATTGCTAACAATAAAGAATAATGTGAAATGAAAGTCGTAATGGTGAATTAATCACAGCAACCGGTGATTATCAATTGCATTGCGTCGAGTTCTTCATCGTTATTTTGAGTCAACCCCCAGATTCACACATTTGCACTTAAACTGCTCATCGTGAAATTACGAATGTAGTTACAAAAGGTTTGCAGTTGCAAAGAGTTCCATTTGAATAGTTTATGATCATTAATATTAATATTATTGTTGTTATTATTAATATTATTATTATTGTTATTATTGATATTACTCTTAAATTCTTAAAGCAGTTTTTAAGCATTTTATGTTTGTTTCGGAGATGTTTAAGTTCGTTTAAACTACTTTCTATCTCAAAGATTCGCACTTGAGTGTCATCTTAAATCCATGAATAGTGGCTTAAATTTGTATGGTTGCAATTGGAGGAGAGAATTTATCTATCCTTCACTTTATTTCCATTCCATCCAACCATCCATCCATTCCACCTTTCACCCATCCATCCACTCCATCAATCTATCTATCCATCCATTCCACCTTTCATCCATTCATCCACTCCATCAATCTATCTATCCATCCGTTCCATCCATCTATCCTCCCATTCCACAATGAAGTGTAGGACCACTAAGAATACATCCAAACCCAATATTTGCATGCCTGAGGCAGGTTGTTGGAGAGGCAATAATTCTCATCAGACAAACTACATCTCATCAACAACAACAACAACAACAACAACAACAACAACAACAACAAACAACAAAAAACAACAACAACAACAACAAGGGCAACAACAACCCTGCATTTGCTGACTTTCCGGATTTATCCATTCTTGTTCGTCCTGACGTAAAGCAAAAACCAATTTCAATAATAAATACACAAATAATAATAATAATAATAATAATATATAATACTTACTACTAATAATAATAATAACAATAATCATAATCTTTATCATCATCATCATCGTAATAATAATACTTAAATAAATCAAGTTTTATTATTTTCCATTCCTCTAAAAAATCTATATTATTATTTATTATTCTATTAACAATGTTCTTCTGAATAGAGTTCTCAAATTCATATTTGGGCATTTTGATTGATGAACATTTAACTCGGTCAAAGCATATTTCTCGTGTTCAAAGTCTGACAAAATACTAAACTAAAAATATTGGCGTAATTGCAAGAATTTGTTATTTCCAATTATTAGCACTAAAATAGCACTCCTGTTGTACTTTACTCTTGTTTGCCCCTATCAGACTCACTGTAATATTGTTTGAGCCTCCTCATATCGTTCTCATTTAGATAGGTTGAACCTTTTACAAAAGCGTATTATTCGCATTGTTTTCTTGTTATCATTTTTTATCTTAAACTAAATTAACTTTTAAATATCCATCAAATTCAACAGTTTACAAGTTGATCTTTTTATGTTCTCTTGTGATTGTAATGCCCTCCTCAAGATATTTTCAGGTTTTTTTTACACTGACAGCAATAATTGCAACAACCCTCTTCATTATTTAAGTAATACACATGAAAATATGCCATCCTTTTATAAATCTACTTTCAAGCTCTTCTCCATTCAATGCTACGATCCAAGACAACATTCTTCAACTCCCTCATCAATGAAAAATCAACTTCAATCCTGCGCCTCCAATATTCTTTATCATGTAAAAAATTTCATAAATTGTAAATATTGCAAGGTATTCTTTAATGTGTTCATTTGTTTTGTTTTCTTACGTTGGATGTGCGTACCAGGAACCTGTTAACGAGGATCATAACTCCGGTAATGTCTGATGGCGGAAATGTGTGCTTCCTTAAGGCTGACCCTTGAGTTGTTTTATTTTGGTTTCTTTTGTGGCTTTGATGTTTGTGTTTGACGTATTTTGTTGAATAAAATTTCTCTAAATTAAAAAAAAAATTAAAAATAATTTAAACGATTTCACTGAAATGTAGATAAGGGTAATAAAATTGAGGGCATTTCAAAAGTTAATTATTAGAAACCAATGCAATCCAGAGTAGGCTGACGACGATGACATTTGAACCGTGAAGTGTGATTTGTATGCAAACAAAATGTAATGACCGATAAGATGTACAAGTCAGATAATGCAATGGTCAAGTGATCGACCTGTCAGATGTTCAACGTAGTTCTCTATGTCAGTCCATCTACCATTCATCCGATGCACATTCATTCATTCGTTCGTTCGTTCGTTCGTTCATTCATTCATTCATTCATTCATTCATTCATTCATTCATTCATTCATCTATTGTACATCCATTATTTAGAACCGTCCAAACACTCCTTCATTAAACCCATCCACCCTTTCACGTATCTTCTTCATCCATCCATCCATCCTTCCTTCATTGAATTCATGTCTTCAAGGCGTCTCTCAAGTGAGTAAATTCTCCAAAGCAGAAGTAAGGATCTCAAAAGAAGAAAAAAATCTCCTCATTTCAAAAGAGTTTCCAACCATTTAAAAGCCTACTCCAATGTTGAACTTGATTCTCAAAACCTATCAAGTCCTTAATGAATGTTGTCATTAATATTAATGATGTACGCATAAATTATGGTAATTACATTCAAGTTTTTGTGCTTCAAGTTTGTTTGATCACCCTGGCATTTTTTGGCTCCAACTTTCTGTTTGTGACTGAGAGGTTTGGAAGGACGTACCACTTTATGTGCTTGTCGGTTGATGGATGGATGGATGCGTGGATGGAGAGATGGGCGGAAGGACGGATGGATGGATGTAATTGACTTTGTATCGTCAATGTAATGTAATGTTGGGATTGGACTACGTAACTTCTTAGATGGATCTTAATAAGTTCAAAACTGATAAACAGCTTCAATTGTTCAAGCAGGTTTTCCCCTCAGAAATAAAAAGATTTAAAAAAAAAACACATGAGATGTTTTCGAAGGTAAACATGATACACTGAGAGCATAAATGTTGATGTTATCGAGACTGGTTTAATGTCGTATCGGTATCATTACCATCTACGATGATGTGATCACATTTCCTTGTAGTGTTAGCAGTTCTTTTAAGTACCATGCAGTAATACTCAGTCTGTGTTTTCTGATTTATTTCTTCAAGCGGGGTTGGAATGTCGTTGTCATGGTGATGTTTAGCTTGGAAGCCATGATGACACCCATGTTCTAGCGCGATATTTACACATTTCTTGAAATTACTATAATAATGATAAATATTATTATAATAATAAATATTATTATTATTATTATTTTGTTTGTTTTATATAAAAATTGGAAAATTAAAGCTGATAACCAAATAATAACGCATATCAGTAACGCATGTCATGTCATGTTGTCGACATAAAAAATTATATTTATTTTTCAAATTAATAAAACAGACAAACGCATTGAATGTCTAATCATTTGACTGACCGTCATACTGAGTGCACAACAAATTGATTGAAATTGATTGGCAGATCAAATAATTTTTTTAATCGGAAGTTGACGCTCCACAAAAATATCACTCAAAGTTCAGTTTCCGAATGTTGCTGGATTTCCAGCAAATAACTGGAATAACTAATAACATTGAATATCTAATGCTGAACAATCCAAGGAAATACTGCGTAGATATACAACGTAGTAACATACAAAAAAAACATACAACATAGTAACATACAAAGTGATCAGAGCGGCAGCATATAAAATATTTCCAAACAAAAATCCAGGAAGCAACTGCACAATCAACAACAACAACTACAGCAGCAGCAGCAGCAGCAACGACAACAACAACAACAACAGCAGCAGCAACGACAACAACAGCACCAACAATAGCAACAACAACAACAACAACAACAACAACAACAACAACATCAACATCAGCAACAACAACAACGTAGGAATGGAAACCAGGATTTTCAGCATTAGCTTTCTTTTTTTAGCAATTTCTTTGCAATTGAGCAACTGTTATTTCTGTGTTTCTATGGCAACAGTGTTTTGTGCTTTGTCATTTTTCTGCTACATTTAGATGCACGAGGTTATTCTCAACTTCCAAGGCATGTTTTTGAATGATTTTCCTCAAGATTTCATCATCGTTTTCATTGAAATTATCGTTCAATTTTTATTATTTTGTTGTTGTTAAATGCATTATTCGCATTATTCCTTTGATCTGTGAATTATTTCTGAATCTCGATGAATATGCAAATGACATTCGATGACGCAACGCTGACTTTAAAGGTAGAGAGAGATCTTGTTTGAAGAGCAGTGGTCCTCGTTAGCATAATTTATTAAAAATTCGATTGTGATTGCAGTCGCCTAACATGCCACGGTGGCAGAACGACTACATGAGGGGCACAGGCATGGAGATGTACACGGAGTACTTCTCGAACACCTTCCACGGTCTTCCCTTCCCGGAAGCTGCCGAGTGAGTCCGATGTTTCTCGTGAAGATTAAACATTTCCTGTTGCTATTTTTAACCTCCGATCGTGTCCTGTCACGTGACTGGAATTAATTGCACGCAGGTTGTGTTTCGTCAAGTTGAACCTGCTGCTCATCGCATTCGAAGTGAGGAGCGAAGCCGAAGGGGAGTCCACCATCGCCATCAACCCGGGGTCAGAAATAAAAGTCGACGTCAACACCAGGGGGTTCTTCATCGCTGAATCTGCAGACGATGTCAAAAGGTCGACGTTTTCTCGAATTCATTGGAATTTTAACTTTTTTTTTTTCTTTTTTTTTTTTAAAGTTATAAATTATTTTGTCATAAAATAATTTAATTATTTCTAATTATAAAGTTACTTCATTTATTTTAAATATTTTCACAACCATCATCATCATCACCGTCATCACGTCGTCGTCGTCGTCGTGGTTAATTGATGGTTCTTCTCAACCACACCTCTTCCTCGTCATCCTCAGCACCATTCTCATGAACATGTATTTATTGAAATTGAGTCGAATATCATTATCATTATCACTATCATTATCATTATCATTATCAATATCATTATCATTATCATTTGTTTCATTGCAAAAAATCGTCAAACCTCTTTAAAATGTTCCTGTCTGTTGATGATTTGATTGGAATCAATCATTCACAAGGAATATTTTCTTCTTGTTGTTGAACTTTTATTGAAAAGAATTCGTAGCCTCTCAAATTTCCAGTTTATTACACCGATAATCAATAATTGTCACGTAATTGACTCGTATAATTATAAAATTATATTGATAAAATTTAATTGCAATAATACTTGATAACTGTAATATTACCTGATTTACTTTTATACTTTTAAGTAGGGTTATTTTTCCCCGAAGTTCTTGAAGTGTGACATTTGACACCACGACGCACACACGCACACACACACGCACACACGCGCACGCACAACAAAGAACCTGACAGAATAAAATTAATTCCACTGAGCAACTCAAAATCACATCGACATCATATTTTTACTCCGAAGTGCTTGGAAACATTTTTCAAGCAATTTGTTTCAAAAACAAATGGAAATTCAAACGTTGAGTTTTTTAAGTCCACTTCCTGACGGGGCTTTCCCTCGTCACGTGACAGTTGAAAAAGGATGCTCCATAATTAAAGGTTTCCTTCGAGTTGGTTGTTGTTTGATTGCAGACGTTTTCAAAGGCAGTTTTTTTTTGTTTTTTTTTTCCATTCACACAATATTTCAAACTTTATTAAAATCAATTTCTTACGTTTTCGACGCAAATTCTTAATAAGACGAATTGGACAAACGAATGTTTTTTTTCCAGAGCGATGTTATAAATTGCCATAAATTGTTCGACTAATTGCAACATCAGTCTCCTCTCGTCTTCACCTGATCACCTGACAAGGAAGACTAAATAAATTTTTTTAGTAAATCAGCAAAACTAAATCTTGCAGGGCTTTGTTCTTCTGCCGACCTTGTCACGGAGAGGCTCCTGACATAAAATCAGTTAAGAAATGTAGATGCAGAAGAGGTGCGTTGAACCTTTGTTAGTAGCCAAGTCCTTATTTCACCTTACGTTTTTCTGCTGAACCCTTGAAAACAAAATATTTTTTATGCTTTTAACTCTTTTTCTCGATTCTCAAAAAATATGAATTCCTTCCTTCACGTTTGTGCTTTCTTTTTCACGTTTCTGAAAGCTTGTGAAAGTGAAAAAACTATTTTTTAGCAGAAATTCTTTCAACTTTTCTTTCAGCTACCATGGCTCCCGTTTATCTAAAGAGCGGATTGGAGAAGAAGAAGCTCTCTCAACACAGAAGGAACAAACTGGTATCAGCCAACTCCAAGTAATTTTCTGGCCTGTTTGTTGAGTGTTTCATTGGATCGTTGACAGCCTTCTTCTAAGCGAGAGTTTTTGAGAAGTCCGTATGAATACATGAATGTATTAATACATGAATACATAAATACATGAATATATGAATATATGAACACATGAATGCATAAATACATGCTGAATGCAGTTCCCTTTGTATCAGATCTCCTTTGTAGTTTGTTATGTGTGCGATGGCTGGGTGCAAATGAATTTGCTTAAATAATAATTTATTTAATCGATAAATGTTTTGATTAAATAATTTTTAAATTCCGCAAAAGGTTGAGTTTGTTGAGTTCACCGAAGCAGTCAAACGCCGAGCCACACTTCGGCAACCACGTGAAGTGAGTTTAAAACTTCTTCTTCCTTGGTTGTTTTGATTGGAAGGTGACAAATATTTTTTATTTTTCTGAAAGTACTTCTAATTATTTCTTTTACGTATTTTTCGGCACAAATGCTCGAAGAAAGTCTTTTGTTGAATCGAAATTAATATTTTCAGAGTAATTTGAATACATTAATTTGAATATTTATTTAATACTTTATCAATCATTAGTATATTTTAGATATTTTGTTAGAAGATGATATTATTTCCGAAATTTTCGTCGTTGCACAAATTGATTCCATTAAAAAGTGAACACCACTCTCATTAAAAGCAAACATCACAAACAAAGATTTTCAATGAAAAGTCAGGAGCATCGAATTATTGATTAAAGTTGGACTGACAGTTGAAAATACAAGTGCACGAGTACTTAAATATCCTGACACTTAAAATTACTTTTTTCCGTTTTACGAGTGACCTTATTCCATCCCTGTAATTCTCAAATCTCAAACCACCTGTCTCGACCACTCCTTCTCGGTAGTTCGATTTTTCCACTTCGCTGATAACAGGTGCCCTTCATTTCTAGGCATGCTCGCTTCGAGAACCATCATCAGTCTCGTCATCACATCTCAGGCAAACAAGACCATCTCAGGTCGAGGTCGGACGACGCGGAGTTGGAGTTGCACGACATGGAAAGAGCAGACAGGAGGCGCTTCGACTCCACCGGAATGTTCCACTGGTGTCCATCGCAAACCCTCTCCAACTGCATCATCGTGAGTGGAGCTTTTCATATTTTATGGCTTCCGATCCATCATCGGTTGGTGCTCGATGGAGACTTTGTTCCTTATTTACGAGGGTCTCCATTACTCCTGACAGCGGACAAGTCTTGTGACACTTTTTCTCTTTTTGGGGGGAAATTCTTCTTTCTTTTGCTTTTAAAAAGTGCAAACAAATAACTGGGGTTACAAAGATTCCGGTTAGGATAAGTAGTGGTATTTGGTTAAATATATGGATAGGGTCAAGGCTGGGTTAATTACTGGTAATATTTATTAATTGTTAATTATTTGCAATCGGATGTTATTAACAATAATAAATAAATTGAAAAATGAATGTCTTCAAATAAATAACTCAAATTTCTTAGGTCATTCACTCGATAAAATGATGAATATTTTATTGATCTTTTAAGTCAAATACTCGAGCGCTCAGGTGAGAAGTTGTAAAATTCTGAAATAAAAACAAATTATTTTATTTTAAGTGCACAATTAATTAAGTGACATTGGAAAACTACATTCTCCAATAACATGAATTGTGCAATAGTTTTAAATAAAACCTCAACATTCAACAAGCAGAGTCGCGAGAAAGCCGCCATGACAGTTCTGAGCAATCACGTGATCGTGTGTTTGTTCGCTGACGCTCACTCGGCCCTCATAGGACTTCGAAACCTCATCATGCCTCTGAGGGCGAGCAACTTTGACTACGACGAACTGAAACACGTTGTCATCGTCGGGGACAAGGAGTACATCAAGAAGGAATGGAAGAGTCTCTGCAACTTCCCAAAGATCATCATCCTCAACGTAATTACTTTCAGTGATTGATTTGACTCATTATTTATTTATTGAAATAATCATCAATTTATTTATTTATTTATTTAATTAAGACTTAATTGGGTTTTATTTTATCTATTACCAACTGGATAATATGACAAGAAGGCCATTTACAATTACAAATTATTAAATATTATCGTTGTTGTTGTTGTTGTTGTTGTTGTTGTTGTTGTTATTGTTGTTGGCGCATTACCAACTCCAAAGGACAACTCCATCAACATGGACAACAAATGGATGGTTTCACTTCAAACAATCAGCTGTACTTAAATGGCGTTTAAATGATATCCTTCCCGAACGGAAATATCTCAGCAATGATTGGTTGGTTAGTGGGTCACACGACCCGGTAATACATTCCATCCATCAGACGTGATTGCCAAGCAATTTGTATTCCGTAATTAGCACTTTGGAAGAATGCCGCTCCGGAGATTAAGAAGGACAATTTGAGTCCGATTTACTCCTTCAAGGTCCCTCAATCAATCCATCCTTCAACCACCAATCTCTTCATCCATCCATCCTTCCTCTCTTCTTCCATCCAATTACAGCTTTCCTCCTCATCACGTCACTTCAATGGACACAATTAAACTGGATGAACACGCATCAATAATCGACTTGAAAGTCGACGCAATGAGTTCGATTTGCCGAACCTACATCTTGATAAACGTTCGCACATACTTAAAATCACGAACACCTTAGAATAAATTCACACGTGCAGCCTCAATGACACTCAGACGTACAAACAAACCGACACACAGGGCTCCCCTTTGAACCGGGCCAATCTCCGGGCGGTGAACGTGAACATGTGCGACATGTGCGTCATCCTGGCAGCCAGGAATTCAAACCTCGACGACAGCACCTTGGTGGACAAGGAAGCCATCCTCTGCTCGCTCAACATCAAGGCCATGACATTCGATGACACCGTTGGACTCCTCAGATCGGTCGGCAAGGAAGGTGCGTTGGTATCGAGCTAGTAGTATTTTGCTAGTAGTGATTAGTTACTCATATTATTATGTTAGTTACATGACAGCATTTCCATCAATCCATACCACTTGAGTTTAACACAATCAATTATTATTATTATTACTACTATTATTATTATTACTATTATTATTATTATTATTATTATTATTATTATTATTATTATTATTATTATTATTATTATTCCTTTCTGAATTCTTCTCTGTGTTTCCANAAACATTTTGAGTAACTTTTTCCAGCTCTTTTATTTTGGTATTCAACGTGGTGTTTTTCATTCTGGTGTAATTTTAGTCCTTTAGACGTCCCAAACGAAGCCGAGCAGTACTCACTTCACCGACACTGTTGATTGTTATTATTATTATTATTATTATTATTCCTTTCTGAATTCTTCTCTGTGTTTCCACATGTTTAATTACACAAATGTAAATAAATCATGTTTTTATTCTTAATCGTGGTTTATTTTTGTGAGTAGACGATGTAACCATGATGCATTATATTTCATTGGATTGATATTTATTAAGGCTTCCATGCTTGGGAGACCTACCCGGATCTGATAATTGCTTATAATTGTAACATAATTATTATAATTATCTTTTTAAATATTATTGTTATAATTATTTCTTTAAACCGAATCAATTCAATTTCTAAATTGCTTATTGGTTCGTTGAGTTATTGAGACGACCGACCAGTGGATGACCCGAAATAAAGTAAATAAAATAGAAAATAATAATCAAAAATAATCATAAACATTCTTCTTCCTCGTCAGGTTATCTTCCCTCGGGCAGTTGCATTCTTCCAAACCAGGGTTCAAAACATATCAAGTTGGGAGTTTCATCCGGTAGTGACATACCCATGATAACAGAACTTGGTAGGTTTAAATTTCTTTCTTTCGTATCTTCATCCTAACATGTTGCTTCTAAGTTCTGCTGATGAGTGGTTCACTGAGCTATCACTGAATGCCATCCGGAATGCTCTTCGGACGAACTGAGGTCCAAGAGTTCTTGGAAAGTCAGAGTTAGGAGACGTGTGTAAACATGTTGACGATGTTCTTAAGAACTTCTACGCAGATTTCAGGCAGAAATCCGTTAATTTTTACCTTTCACTCCATCTTCCGCGAAGGAAACACTTGCATCGATTAATTGGAGTAAAATATTCGACGTAATAAATTAAGTAATAGTCGTACTCTGAATAACTTCTCGTTTTGAATTAAAGAGTTCTTTAATGTAATTTCAAAGATTACATTCAATACATTACTTTTAATATGTACTTGCAGTCATTTATCTATTCTAATGTAATCTACGTTTAAAAAGCAGCAAATTGATTTAATTTGCAATTCGAGAATAAAAATTAATCAATCATATTTTATTTTAAAAATAAAGTAATAAAAATAAAAATAACTTTATTTTTAATGGGATATTATTTATCAATATGAACTTATATCGGTCTCCAGGTAACGATGCAAACGTTCAGTTCTTGGATCAGGACGACGAGGACGACCCTGGCACACCCCTGTACATGACCCAACCATTCGCTTGTGGCACTGCATTTGCCGTCAGTGTTCTCGACTCACTCATGAGTACGGTTGGTGGAATTTATGTTTACTAACCTTGGAATTTCCATGATGTTTCTATTTATGGCATCCTCAAGAGACCTTTGTACTTTGCCTCCGAGTCCTTCAAATTGACGAATCTATCGAAAGCATTGTTGAGTGGATTTGTAAACAAATCCATAGTATTATTATTTATAATTACGTTCACTGGAATTAATTAATTCAAATATTAGTACGCAATTATTTAAGTAATCATAATTAATAGTAATAAATATTATTAAACCAATAATAAATAGTAATTTTTGGAGGCACAACAATCGTAAGCCATAGAAACTCCTTGTAGAACGATAACTTCAACTTGCGGCACAAAATGCTTCGATGTTTTCGTGTAGAAATAGCTTTTAGTATGCAAATAGTCTTCATTGTGCAAATATTCTTCCGAGTCTTCAAACATCCCCTGAGAGAACTTCATTTTCCCACTAAACATGAAACAGCCACCTCGTCCTTTGAGCCGCCAATAAAATAAAAATGAGGAAAAAAAGCACTTCTCCTTTTTTTCTTCCAAGTTGAATTCAGTTCTAACATAATGCAGACGTATTTCAACGACAACGCACTGACCTAATAAGGACCTAATCACGGGTGGAGCCACGCCAGAATTGGAACACATTTTGGCCGAAGGGATCGGCATGCGTGGGGGCTACGAGACAGCGGAGTCTGCTTCTCTTAGGAACAGATGCAGGGTCGCCCAACTGCCCCTCGATGACTCACCTTACTTCCCACATTTTGGGGTTAGTTCTTTACTGAGTTAGGGTTATGGTTTGTTCCTTAATGGGTTAGGGTTACTTCCTATTTAAGGGTGGCAAGGTCTTAAGGCACGGTTGAATGAGTGAACTGAGAAATTGACGTTGGCGTTACTATCTAAAGACGAAATTATTTTTAATTCGTGATAACCTCTCTCCAATGGAGTGAATAATTTTTAAAAATAATGTAACTTCAATAATTAAAACCATAAATAACAAAAAAAGTTATTGCATTTTATTCCAAATAGATGCTAATCTTATCTCGAAAAACAAATGAGCAATTCGAAAACAATTCACCTTGCAGATGGGAAGAACTTACTGCGAGTTGTTCGTGTATGCCCTCAAGACGTACGGCATCCTCTGCTTTGGACTCTTCCGTCTGAGAGACACAAGCGACCTGGAAACAGAAGCACCGATCCTCGAACCTTCCACGAAACGATATGTCATCACAAACCCTCCAACCGAATTCGTCCTCCTGCCGTCTGATTTGGTAATGGAAAAGCTTTTGTAGACATATGATCACCTCCTCATATGATATGACGATTACGTCTTTATTTTTTACTACGTGAGCATGTTGGGCAAGTTTATTAAGACATCGATGTAGATACTCTAAGTGGAATGCTCTTTGCTGCTTTAGAAATGGAATTGCTCCGATCGGAATAAGACATTCCAAAGCAACTTCTCTCGATTGAAGTTGTTTGTAAAAGTCAATCGATCACTCCAATAGGTTTCATTGGATTCTTTGGGCGCTGATCGTTAAAAAAGTGGAAGGAAAAGACGAGCAATGGCATTAAAAACACTGAAAATGAAGTTGGGCAGGTTTATTACCATGGAAACGCAGATTGAGGCATTCAATCGATCCATACGTGGATAATCCGCAATTAAGAACGGATAAGAGAAGGATTTACCAATTTTCCCAGAAGATAAACAAGAAAACAATCAAAAAATGGCGCGGGGGTTATCCATTTAGCTGTAGGAAGATATCGTTATCTCAAGATAATGGAAAATCGTATTTAAATACTTGTACTCGAAATTGTTGGAGAAATGATTTGGATAATGACATATTAATATTTTATTAATATTAATAACAATAATACTATTATTAGTTTGGACAATGTTTGTAATATCAGAAATATTATGATGAATGGCTGCAGGTCTTCTGCTTACGACCATTTGAAATTGTCGAGAGGACAAAGAGGAGACGAAGAAACAGACCAAGGACGAACCAGGGTCCACACGACGATTTCTAAGTTGATGAAAACTGCCTCCCGATTGCCACAAGCGGTCGTCTATTTTAGTGACTGTCTGTACTTATATTTTGTCCTCGCCGTAGAAGGCAAGAGTTACGTTAATAAGATAGTTACTTCTGTTCAGTTTATTAGATGTCTCATAGTCGTGCAAGAGTTCGAATTATTTTTCTACTCCGAGACAACAATTAGTGCGCGATTGTCTGAAATTCTGAGAGCAATACGCTTGAGCCTGCGCGTCTGTGGACGCCTATTTTGCGGGTTCGTTTTGCCTGCCACTACCTTGTCTTGTATTTTGTACGCTTATTCGTGTTTCTAATCAAAACTTCATCGTAAGAGGAATCAAAGCAATTCTAAATATGTTCAGACAAAGCCACATTTTTCTTATTAGAACTGCCTTCCAAAGCCTCTTCGTCCGGATAACGGCGGTCTGGATAGTTTGGTCGGTACCTGGAGCACTTAGTTTGCTTATCCGAGGATGGATGGAGACAAATTGGACGTTCAACTGCAACGCAACAAAAACGCTACCGCTTTGTCTTCCTTTCCAGAAAATACCAAATGATGAGCTATTTATTGGTCATAATAATAATATAATAATAAATAATGTGTACCGAGTGCATCACTCTTGTAACGGAGAAATGTCGCGTTTGAGTGAATGGCATCCTCCTTGTAACCTCGTTTAGAATCGTTAGGTTGGTTAGTTACTTGTTTTATTTATTGTCTGAATTTATGAATCATTCCTGTGCTACCACATCATCTGCTTCCCTCATACCAAGGCATCTTTGAAAAAAACGATTTTCTTTCACTGTACATCAGCTTGATAACTTATTTTTGTGTTGAAAAAATTAGCAAAAATAAAAAATTATACGACTACCTTCAAATTAATCAAGCTTATAATTAAATTATTGATATTAAATAAATATGCCTTAGAACACATAAAAGTCTGAACGTCAAGCCACCTGACAAACATCAACTTCATGAGGACGTGTAGGGTTTATTGAGACATTAATGTTTTGCAACTTCAAAAACATAAGCGATTAAGTATGTTTGTAATATTATAGCGATTAGATTTTGGAGCAAAACATCGTCGTATTGACTTATGAATATTCAAATAATGCAAACTGGCTTTTCACAAAAATCTGCAACCACTGGTCATCCCCAAGTAGCCACATCATCTTCGAGATCAACGTTTTTGCAGGGAAGTATGGATGGAGGCAGATTAGGAAAAGACAAAAATATACCCGGAAGAGTTGCAGACGTTTCTGGAAACTGTTCGTTTCCGTTAAAGGATTCATCGTTAATAGAGCGTTTCCTATCATTCCTCTCGATCCATTTTCGTATTGTTTCATGCACGTCAATCTCCTGCGAAGTTGTGGAAGAACGAGCTTGACATTGTTTTAATACCACCATTTGCTTCAGATGATCTCTGTATTCACGAGTATAATGAGAATATTTACAGGCTCGACCGAATTTACAGTCACCATCTTGAAAATATTTTCTGCACGGTTTTTTGACGGCATCTTCCGTCAACAGAACTTCTGGCTCTAAAAACGAATCGTAATGTTCCTTTTTGGCAGTCTTATGCTGAACTCCATTTAAGTGATTTCTACGATTAGTCGGGTTATCTGAAAATGATTTGTCGCAATAATCGCAATAATAGCGCCGCCTGGGCATACTTAATGTAAACAACTATTGTGGACGATAATAAAATAAGCAGAACGAAAATCAATTATTCTAAAGTTCATAACTAATTAATAAAAGTTATTAAATGCATTAAAATTTAGAGTTAAATCTATTTGATTTATGGATTCGTAATAAAACCTTTTCATAAAATAAATCTATCAAATGTATCTCACCTGCGCTTCTTGCTCGTCGGTTTTGTTTCACATGATTTGATATGTTTTTATCAAAGCTAAAGATCGGAAAATGAACAAATTGCTTAAGTTTTCCTAGAAATGCCATCCGGTTATTTATTCTCATGATGCTATACTAAGTTTCATCTTAAATTTGTTTATACATGTTGTGGAAACTCTTTTTTCACATTCTAGCACATAAATTACAATGATATGGAAAGCATGACTCGTTGAACCTTAAAAACTTAACGATTTCATGATATCATGCAAGTGACTGAAAGTTGATGCTCCTTTTAAATGTCCAACTTTTTACTCAACCATCTTCATGTTTCTGGATGTCCACAATTGGAATAATTCTTTAATGGAGCCAAAAAATTGAATAATAATTGGATAATAACTTGAACAAAAAGAGAATAATGTGTTTTAATTTAGTTTGCAATAAATTACTGACTTTTCATAAATGAATTTGATCATAAAGATTTCAAGGTTTAAAACAGACTTAATTACAAGGAAAATTGGATTCAAGAACTGTGAGAATATGGATAGAATTTCACTTCCTTGAGAAATGTTCTGGTAATTTTGCCAGTCAAATGTATATTTGAACTTTCAGGAAATGTTTTGATAGTCAAAGTAATTCCAATATGGCAAAGTGATTGTCAAGTGACCTAGGACTGTTTGAGAAGTGCTTGTGGTTGTAAACCTTTACTCCAAACTCCTTCAACCTACTAATGAATAATTCATATTCCCTTCCAATCCATGGCCTCGCTTTATCTTTGACTTGATAGGGCGTGACGTGGGTTTCCACTTTTATGCCGAGTTTGGGAACTTCGCTCAGCACGTCCGCATCGGTGATCCAGGTGTCGGAAGTTCCTGCGTGTCCGCCATCGAGCCAGTACATCGTTTCGACTCGATCGACGAACGCCTTCACTTCCTCGTCGATGTCATCTTTTAAGTCGTAAATGAGCTGGTTGAGCACCACACATCCTTTACTGAATCCCAAAATAGCCAAAGGACGGTTCGACGAAGGAGAGTCGGCCAAAGAACCTCCGTTGCCGCAGTCCTGCAGCGCGAAAAAGGAATGTTTGATGAGCAGATGAAGGTGATGCCATGACTTTTGGCCACTAGTGTGTGATGGAATGCCATAAATACCAGAAGAAACAAAATTCTTGTATATGCTATATGTGTTCTCCTGTATTTCACATGGTTTGACTACCCATATGTTACTTTCCTGAAAGCGATTTGACAACAATTCTGTGGTGTATTCAAGATTCCATTTTGAATACTTTGTGGTCGTCATGCATTCCCTGTAATTCTGAAAAAATAATGCCTAATAAGTTTATAAATTGATTAAAACAAGTTACACCAAGTACACAATGGCATAAGGTTGTGACAAGTGATACAAAAGACATAAAATGATGCTATATTTGGTAGTGACCTGGGAAAGAATTTGTGGGCTCCCAGACTTGAACTCCATTAAAGAGCTTCAAGAAGTCATACTAAATATTCTAATTCAATTTGGATATTTTCAAAAAATGATGTCCAAAATGACCTGGAAAGAAGTCTTCCTGAAATCAAGAAAAAAAAATGTTCAGGAGTTGAAGGGAAAGAAGGCAAAGTATTTATTTTGACTTATTTGAATAATTCAAAGCTGCAATAAGAAATAAGATTCATTGCTCATTTTCAACATTTCACACAAAAAAAATGTCAAAACAACCTCTAACGAATCAAGACTTAACGTTTGCATTAGACATAAAAATGATTGGTGGAATTGCCATAAACAATCAAACGATGCATTTGTTGTAACCTCTTATGTGATAATTTAGATGCACAACCTCAACATAACTTGACTGACCTGTAAGTCTCCTCCGAAAAATATGACATCTGATTTTGCTGTGGATGAGCATCTTCTAAACAAAACATCGTTGTACTTCCCTTCTGCACCAAGGATATTTTTAAGGCGACAAACTGATGAAGGTTTTGCCTTCTCCATTAGCCAGATTATATAAACACCGATTACGGTAACAAATCTTTTCGAAAGCATACGTTTCCTCGTTTTTCATCCTCTTTATTCGAACCGAATAAACATAAAAGTGAAGTATGACTTAAGCCACAAATGCAAGAGATGTTATGGTCTGAATAAAATTACATTTAATCGTTTTTACAAATTCTCAAATTGGTGACATTAGATGTCAATGATACATTGTTTAAATTAAGCATCATATAACAAAGAATTTTTCGGAAAATCTGTCATCCCATCCCACATTTGATATAATCATGACAGCTTCCTGCTACATTTGAAAACTGATTCGATCAGCAGGTAATCTTCTGCCAATGTTATAGGCTTGACTGATATTCTGAAGTTGTTTCTTTTTATGCAATTAATTCGTTAAATATGTTCCTTGTTGAAATTTGTAGCCCTCCAGCTACAGCCAAGTTGGAGTATTCTGTATTCACATATTCAATGTAAAAAAGCTTAAGACCGTCTACAAACTAAGAACTAGCAGTTCTTACCACAATAGCCAGCAGTTTGGATATGCATCATTTTAGGGGTATTGAACACGTTTGACGACTTTAAAATTACATTTGAAAGTTAAATGGGATTTTTGGGTCCTATAAAATTTGGTTGTTTTATCATAAAAAATCTGGATAAATAATGTTTATCCGAATAACTTTTGCAAAATGTGCAGAAAGCTTATAATAAAATGTTGTATAAAAAATTACATTAAAAATTTGTTACTTAACATTTTAATGCAATAAAATTTTAAATAAATTTTTAAACTTTCTATAATATAATTTATAGTTCAATGCTTTCTTTGACAATCGATCCACGCTTATTGTAACATCGATATAATATCGTCGTTTCACGGATTTCATCGTGATCGTTATGGCTGTAAGTACCATTAATAAATAAAGAGATAAATGTTAATTTTAATCTGAAATATGTTATTTTGTTCTAGCCGACAGCGCTTTATATTTTAAATGAGGAAGCGATCGGATATACCTTGTTTAAGGTAAAAGAATTCGAAGAAATAGGTTTGATCCAAAAGCAAGTGGATCGCGCATTGATGAGTGATTTGAGTAGATTTAACTCTGTTGTGACTCTCACCGCTTTTTCACCATTTCAATGTCGTGCCACAGCATTGGAAAATATGGCTTCGATTTCCGAAGGTGAGTTTACAATTTATTTCACGTCACAGCGTTGGATGTTTGTCACATTTTCAAACATTGAATTAAGGTAACGTGCATCCTGATCTGAAGATATTCTTAGAATCAAATGTACCAGCTTCATCAAAGAAATTAAATGTGAATTTGGGGGTATCCCACTTAAAACTGGCTGCCTCGATAACAGAAACACTAAGCATGACTTGTCAGGTTACAGGAGTTGTACCTGAGATCTTGAAAGGTTTGATGGCATGTTTATTATTCCTAATACTGATATCATTTTATGCCATGTGGAATAAATGAAGCTTAGATAAAACTTATAAATGAGTGCCATATCTATTATGAATTCATTTAAAAGGAATTAAGGCAAATATAAAGGACCTTATAAAGGGAGTCACCAGTGCTTCTCTAAATACAGCTAGGATGGGTGTTGGTCATGGATATGCTGCTTGCAAGGTAAAAATGATTTGAAATAATAAAAATACAATGAATGAGCTGAAGTTTCTGACTCATACTTCAGGTAAAATTCAATGTCCACAAAGTAGACAACATGGTCACACAGTCAGTCAACCTCCTTGATCAAATGGACAAGAATTTGAACATGTTTTCAATGAGAATCAGGTTGGAATTTTTAACATTATAACTGAAGCTATAATATAATTATAACTACTCAATTATACCGAGTACTTAATTTTCTTAATTATTAACTTGTGTACAAACATGTCTCTTTTTGCAGGGAGTCATATGCCAACCACTTCCCTGAACTGCACCACATAATAACTGACAACAGCCATTACATCAAGGCAGTTGTAATCATTGGAGATAGGAGGACTCTCGATGATGCCAAGTTTGCACAGCTTGAAGAACTACTCATGGATTCGTCAAAGGTTGAAGCCATCAAAGCAGCTGCAAAGATTTCCATGGGTTGGTTATTAATTATTAATAATAGTTTCATGATATAAGGTGAATACTATTTGTAATATGGTATTGTAGGGATTGATATTGGTGTCGTTGATTGGTCATTCATTGAAAAGATGGCCAAGTTCACCTCCACACATTCCGAGTTCAGAGGTACTCAAGGAGAATACCTGAAGAACAAGATGGGCATCATTGCCCCTAATTTGAGCACTCTGGTTGGGGAGTTGGTAAGAATCCTTTAAGGCAGCTTTGTTATATTTTTAAAAGGTTTCATTTCACTATTATTCTTTTGACAACAGGTTGGTGCTCGTTTGATTGCAAAAGCAAAGAGCATTGTTGACTTGTGTGCTCTTCCTGCCTCTACAGTGCAAATATTGGGAGCTGAAAAAGCACTCTTCCGTGCCTTGAAAACCAAGGGTAACACCCCAAAATATGGTTTAATATACCACTCTTCCTTCATTGGAAGGGCTCCGACCAAGCACAAGGGCCGCATTTCGAGATTCCTTGCAAACAAATGTGCCATTGCCAGCAGGATCGATGCATTTTTAGGTGATGTTTCATAATTAATTAGGCTAATTTATTACTTGTTGTTATAAATAATATTTGTAATTGATTGGATGTTAATTCTGTCTTAATATCAATCTGCACAGATTGCCCAACAACCATTTATGGTGAGGCCTTGAGAAAGCAGGTTGAAAAGAGACTGAAGTTTTATGAAGATGGAGAAATCCCCACACCAAATGCTGATGTGATGAGCGAAGCCTATGAAAAGGTGTTTTAGAATTTGTTGGTCCAGACAGACTCTTTATCATAATATGTTCTCTTTTAGGTTGCTAAGTACCAGAAGAAGATGGAAAAGAAGAAGAGGAAACTTGGTAGGGAATAATTTTAAGTAATCTTTGGGAAAGTTCATTGTAATTTACATTTTTTCCTATTTTAGCTGATGTCAGCATGAATGAATCGAATGCAAACGACGTGTCTTTAAATGAATCTGCATTGGATGTATCTGCGCTCAACAATTCCGAGATTGCCGAACCAAAGAAGAAAAAGAAGAAGGCAAGCCAAGAAGTTGAAATGACCGAAACGACCTCTGAAGGAAAGAAAAAGAAGAAGGTGGAAGACACTGAGGAGGTTGAGGTTGTGGAGACCTCTCTTGTTGAGGAAGAAAAACCCAAGAAGAAGAAGAAGAAGGATAAGCAAGTGAAAGATGAAGTTGAGGACATGGAAACTTCAATCATTGAAGAAAAACCCAAGAAGAAGAAGAAGGATAAGCAAGTGAAAGAAGAAGTTGAAGACATGGAAACCTCAATCATTGAAGAAAAACCCAAGAAGAAGAAAGAAAAGAAGGTTAAAGAAGTTGAAGTGGTTGAGGAAGTGCAGAATGATGAAGTTGTTGAGGATGGCAAGAAAAAGAAGAAGAAAGAAAAGAAGAGGTCATCATTGCCTGAAAATTAAGAATTCCTTCTGAACTAATTGTGTAAGCACATTAATTAGGTTATAAGCTGAACTTGAGACTTATGTCTTGTAAATTTTGTTTAAAAGGATTTGGAGAGTCTAGTTCTTGTTTTGTTGAGGTTTTGAGAATGCATTGTCTAGTGTTTCGGTGCTAGAGGTTAAATATGAGGCGTTGTTTAAGTAGTTTAAGAGTTGGCTGTGAAGTAGCAAATTGTTGAGTAGCCTGGAAAAGGTAGTTCGCATTTATTTTCCGAAATCCCTTGTCGTTAGACGTACTTTCCTCCCTTCTTTCAGTATCGCGGGCTCCCAAATGCGTCGTGGGATTCAGCCTAAAAGATTATTTATGGAAAATTGGTGTCGATGCAAATCGTTCTCGTTGGCCGTGTGCTCTGATTTCTTACAATAAATTTGTTACTCCTACATTCAATAGATTCTATTCACTATTGGATTATTTGGATTATCAAAACTCTAAAAAAAAATACAATATGTAAGTTAAATTCAAAATATATATTGCAAAACAGTTAGTAGATAGTTCGCATATCTTTACTTCACTGACAAGTAAAACGCGTTCACGTCCTGTAACGTCTGCAATTTAAATCTTCGCGTTGTTGCTATTTAAAAGGGATTATGTGATTATTTCTTTTTGGTTATGGCTTATTAATTAAACATGACAATTGTTGGACAGCTTTAATTTCGTCTGATAAACTCGCTCCTGTCAGACTGGCATTTGAGGCATTTTAAGTTTGATTTCTGCTAGTTTTTCCTTTAGATACCGTTGAACCAACGCATTTTAGAGCGATAGAATATATATTTGTGAGTGTAAATATTTTGCGTTAAGGTGTTTGCACTAATACTGTGCTCAAACTGAAGAATTTCGAGAGCCAAATGACTTCACCAAGTTTTTATACTTGGAAGGTTGTGCATCATTTTTGTAGCTGCTAGTTGAATTTAATATTTCATAGCTTGAAATGAATTAAAGGAAGTAGGATCCCCTGTAAAAGATCCAGCCATTGTGGCATTTCAAAGATCAAACAACTCTAACAGTTCAGCTTCTGATTCAGTTGTTCCAAGAACTTTTAAAAATAACAATAATTCAGCTCAGTTTCCTACTATCAGAGAAGTCGGAGTGATTGAAAAATTACTGGTATGCATGTTGGTATGACTTTAGGACTTAAATGTTTATGTCTTAAGGTTATTAAAATGTTGTTGGTTTAATTGTTTGCATTCTTCTTAATGCAATTTTTAAGTAAAGGAAACTGTTTCACACTCAGCATTCCTATGGCTTCATTCAGTGTTGCTATCGTCAGGGAAGACTATTTTTTCACTTCAGCGAAGTCATCGGCAGCCACGAAAGTCTACAGATCGGTGGTCAGTACTCTTTGGTTTACTGTTTGTTTAAATCCAATTGAGCTTTGATTCACTTACCCATTCATTATCAATCATTGGAAACGCATCATGATTTTAAAATTTCATTTAGACTTGGTGGAGTTTCAGCAATCTAATGACCGGAGGACTGGAAAGCCCATCGCTTCGACCATTACGAGGGTGCAAAGTCAGCCTCTCATGTCTGAAGTGATCAGTGAAAAGCCCGTCAACGGAGTTGTTCTCACGGAAGCAAAAGCAATGAGCATGGTCGGCATAATGATAACATTAAAGCTAACACGTATCAATTCTTCACGGTTTAAAATTTCCCATGATTTAAAACTTACTAAGACAAGTCTTTTCGATCCAGTCATCAGTAAGGAGTAACGAGAACATGGGACAAATTGCTTATGAACAAAATGGTGAGACCTTCTTCCTTCCATTCACTCTGGAAGATACAGAGGAGAGAGAACTCATCAAGGCAGGAGAGCAAGTGGAGTTTTACATATCCACCGATGACAGGTCAGTTTGATTCGTACGATTAACATAGGCGATCGACTTTTGAAAGAACTTCACATTTCATTTGTACGTCCGGTTTATTATTTCCCGATCACCTTTTCGGCATCGAATTTTTCAAAAACAAGGAACGGATTGATTCGAGCTCGAAAGATAAGGCGAAAGGATGCCTCGCACGAGAATGCCATGTACCAGGGCGTCGTGTGCTCCATGAAGGAGAACTTTGGTTTCATCGAAAGGGCCGATGTCGTCAAGGAGATCTTCTTTCACTTCACCGAATTCAAAGGGAGCATTGAGGAATTGATGCTCGGAGATGATGTCGAGTTCAACATACAGAGGAGGAATGTGAGGCCTGATTGCAATGTTTTTATTTTGATACAACTTGTAACTGATTCTTTATCTCAATGTGGTGATGGAGGTGTATTATTTCTGTTACGATATTGTATGTCTTTCTTGTTGTTGAGGTAATGACCCGTTTTAGTGATGAAGCCTGAACTATTATCTGAAGGATTATCAAATCAATGTCGGACCTTCTTCCAGAACAAAGAAATAGCTGCGAATGTGCGTCAAATTCCGGAAGGGTCCGTGATATTCGAAGATGTGGGCATCGAGAAGATGTGTGGTCAGGTTACAAAAACACTTCAAATGTCCACTGAGGATATAGCCCATTCCAATGAACCACTGTTTGGAAGGATTGTATATCAGACCGTGTCAGGGTGGGTTCACTTAGATTACGGTGCTGTCATAAACTTAAGAGTTTTGATAAATTTTGGTGATCAATTATTTATTCACAAATAACACCAGCTTCATGCTGTTTGCTTCAATGGCTTTTGTCTTCTTTCAGTAAGACTATATGTTATCTTTATGTGGTTAGGGCAATTGTAATAACATGAACCCAATGTCAGTCTTCTAATCTTCTGTTAGTCTGACTTCTAAGTTCTTTTTTTATGCTTGCATCTTCAAAGAATTAATCGATTTGCCGAAGCAGGACCAAGGTCCCGAGCGATCAGTGGATGAACTGCCACTTCAAATCTTTTAATGATTACTTTCAAACACCGATCGATCGATTGACCCTAGGTCAAGTGTGTTTCGAAAGAAGAAATGAATGACGATAAATTGTCTGCAGACCTCTGGAGATTTTGTTCAGCGAACGAGACAGGATCGGTGACTTCACACTGCTCGTGGGGGACATCGTGGAGTTTTACATCGCAACCGACAGGAGGGACAAACTGCAGAGAGCAACGAACATCAGACTCCTCGAATCCACATTCCTCAACAACTGCGAGAAGAGGGAGCGGGTGATGGAACTTTTCTTTCTTAATACGAGTTATTAGTTATTAGAGGGTTATTAGTCCATTGCAAATTGTCAATCATTGGGAGGTCCTCATGCAAGTTAAAAAAAAATGGATAATTGAACAATTTCCTTTGAATGTTTGTTATATTGTTTGCTGTAATATTTCTGTTTGTGAATGTTTCAATCATCACAAATAAGGTTCCTTGAATATGTGATGACGTGTACAATTTAATCTTTTTAGGGATTTGTGGTAACTCTGAAGGATTACTCTGGATACATATGTTCAGTGAAGTCGAACCACAAAATTATTTTCCACATGAATGAACTTCTCGACCCGAGCCAGAAGTTGAGTTTCCTCGACGAGGTGGAATTCACAGTTGCCGAGGTTAGTTCCGATCGAATGCACCGCAAACGATCTCTTAATTAGTTGATATTTAGTTATTATTTATTGGGGTTATTTCAACCTCTGACATTCAAGTAGAGCTTTACCATTTTAGATATTATCGTGACAATGCATTAGAAGGTGTAACGTCTACTGTTTCTTATTCTCTTTAAAATTATGTGGTAATGTCTTATGGTACATGTCTAATGTGGTATGTATGGCTAAATATCATAGATTAGGCTCGGTCATGAATGCAACATGAATGTGGAGATGATTCAAAACTTTTGAAGGATGTTGCTGACTGCAAGGTGGCCATCCGAATAAAAATCCTTCCGTGCGGCACCATTGAAAGGCACTGGAAGCCAGAGAAGTACTTTGGCATAATTCAGAAGAAGTCAGAAAGAGCCAGTAAATCAGGTTTCAATTAGAAATGTCACCTCTTCACAATAATGGAACTGGAACCTTGTTGCGATTAATATTTCAATTTGTTGAACAATAAATTTGATAAAGTGGATGGGCATTCTCTAAATGTCAAACATCATTCAACCAGGGACAGACCATTTTGAGCCAGGCATAATAGCATACGAGTTGGGTGGAATCCAGCACCTAATCACGTATTTTCCAAGTGCTGTCATACAGGGCTGCAGACTGCCCATCGTCGGTGACATGGTTAGTAGATTATGATTTTACATCTTCTAAAAACTATTATGGAATCACCTCCATCAAGATCTTTTTTGGAATAAATTAAAACATATTTTTGTTCATTTAGAAACAATTTATCTTAATTCATGTTATGATAATCGTAATCATGTTATGGATACCAACTGTGATGGAGATCTTTACATTTTAATATTCAGATAGAATTTCAAATCATTGATGGAGCTGCAAAAGATTCAAAAGTTGCAGCCAACATTAAACTCAAAAGTGCAGAAATAAAGAGGTTATTAGCTTAAATTGGTTATTATTAAAACATTTAAAATATTAGTGTTCGAATATTACTTAAATTTTCATTATTATTTAGATATTATGTATTTCAATTTATCAACCTTAAATAAGGCGCTTTGAAAATGAATTCAGCGATGCAGAGTTCAAATTGTGGTGTTTAACAACTGCAAGGATGTTAATCCTGCTCTCCTTCAAAAATATTGCAACTTTTGCATTTAAATAATAATTATTTATAAATAATTTATTTATTAATTATAAAAATAAATAATTAATTATAAATAATTTATTAATAATAATTATTATTAAATAATAATTGACTAAATAATAATTATTTGATTACAAATCTTAGGTGTGGATTTGTGGCTGGAATCAGAGATGGAGTGATGTGGATTGAACTTATTGGTCAGAAGGATTTAATCAGTTTCAAATCAAGGTATGAGTTTAGCATTTAGACATGATTTCCACTGCACATCGTAACTGTCATATCATTCGCTAGATAATTTTATTAAAATTGATAAGTTTTAAAACCTTAAAACCTTTGGATTGCATTGAAACCTTTTGTCTAGCTTGCTGTAAGCACTAATTTTATTGCTGCGTTCATCTAAAAATGCGCTCACGCCGCAAACAAAATGCCATGAGATAACTTTTATCAATTCTACGTTGCAGTCTGATAAATGCAAACTTCCATTTGCTGAAAGTCGGTGACGAGATCGAGTTCGTTTGTTCGAACAAAGCCATCGATAACATCTGCTTGTTAGCCGACGGTACGATATCACACGAGGTTTGCAGGACCATCAATAATTTATTGCAATGTCACCACAGTACAGCGCTTGTAATGATAACAACAACATTTTAAATAGATTTATCAGATTCTAAGCCATTGCTGCAATAGTGAATACTTGCAACTTCATTGAAGCATGTTTAGGTTTCCACATGTGGATTGTTGTTTCTTATCATCAATGAGTGAAATAGATGATATTCCTTGAATCCATGGTCGTGTCTAATGAGTTCAGTGGTCATAAGGTTATTAAGGTCGATAATTTGACATTACCAAGCAATTTTTTAGTGTAATTGCTATGTCTACAAATTACATTTTTCCAGCCTTGTTTGCCGGTGACGATGGAAGGCCGAATTATCCGATGCATCAACAGCTCGGATGACTGCAATGCCGAGAATTATTCGGGACTGATTCAACCCCTGGAAAAGAACTCCACCAATGGAGGTATCAATGACTTTGCCACCACCAATGCCAATAATGCCTCTTCAAATGGTTGGTGCTATTTAACTCATGGAAATTGAAAGGAACTTTGAAAGTTTTAAAAAATCTCTTTCAGCTTCAAACATGCCTGGCGACGGCAGCAACCAACAGTGCGTCGGTCCCGGATTTTCGACCACACTTTACAGCTTCCGTTTGTCTGGCTTGATCGACAGGAGGGATCTGCCGGTGGTCGGGGAGGTGGTGAGATTCCAACCGATCAAGTCTCAGGGCGTCCTCTCCCATCACGGTGTCACGTCGAACAGATTCCTATTGGCAGGAATGGTCGTGTCCATGAAGAGGTGCCTCTATGCCAGAGTTGAATCCATAAAAGGACAGGTTCGATCCTTTCGGAGTCTCGTGAAACGTATTTCTTATTATGAAATGAGTTTTAGGAATTCTAAGAAAAATTTTTTTGATCAAATAATTAACTTGAATATCAGTTATTGTTGTTTCATGCAGACTGGTACTTTAAACTATGAATTGGCAAGTGGAGGCAAGTTGGTGTTCTCAATAAGTGACGTCATAACAAGTGATTCAGTACAACCTGGAGATCTCATAGAATTTGTTGGAGTTGTTAAGAACAACAAGTTCACAGCTGTTGGCCTCCACAAAGTGTGAGTCAGAAATATTTTGGTCATTTGGTTATTTTTTTGTTAGATGTTCTACGTGCTCAAAACACATCTTGACCTCATTCAAGAGACAAACAACAACGCCCAGATCGCTTGGTATCACGCTTAAAAGGTGAAGATCTCCCCCGGATAACCACCCTGAGAGCTCCCAGGGGACCGGATGGCACGAGAGGATTCAACATTCCCAGGCACACCGCAGAGCCAATATCTGCCGCTTCGTGAACTCCAGCCACCCCATCAAACTCATGCGATTGTTCGTTGCACACATCCAAACTTGCTGAACTTTATGTAGGTGAAAACAGTGTTCTTTTATTTCTGGCATTTTGCTTATAAAATCTAGCAGGTTTCATATGATAAGTTTGTTAAAGTGACCGCTTAACTAGTATCACAAAAGTTGTTGTTGAGTGAAATATTCAGGATTTTTCTGATTAATATTTAAGTTTACGCGGAGAAAGAATAAATCAGTTGAAGTTTGGTTTTAAACGTAATTCAACAAGGAATCTCTTAGGGGTTATTAGGTTATTACTGCCTTCGTAGACTTATTATTGAGTGTTGTGAGGTTGCGGTTGTTATGAGTCACATGTTCTACGTTGCAACCGACGGTTTATAAAAATAACCTTTAATTGCTCGAATTTATAATTCGGAGATCTGCCAAATGAGCCCTCCTGATCGCATATTATGCAATTGTTTCGTTTCCCCGAAATGGCCAATGTTCGTTTTAAATGTGGATAATCGCTTTCGCTGACATCAATTTCCTGATAGCTTGGAACACGTGAACGAATGATAATCTAACTCAAAAGTTGCTTGAATTGAGGAGCTAGAGTTTCCTGTTCTCCTCCCGAATAGACTTGGAACCCAATTAGTGTGGCGTTTCTTCGGTTGCTGAAAAGAGTGTGCAGCGAATTCATGATTTCGGAGGGAAGTACTAGCTGCAGTGCTGCACAGGAAGGGATTCTCCATCACTGATTGGCTTTCAGTTCGAATGGTTTATTTAACTAGACAATAATTTTGTAGCCTTTAAGCTGATTGGTTGGTATCCAAGTTCTTTCGATAAATACATTTGAATTAATCAATACAATGATAACGGTAACGATTCAGAGATTGATTGGCGGATGTTAAAACAGAACTTCAAGATAACTAATGTAGAGAGAAGCTTTCTCTGAAGAGGAAGGTTTTGAGGGCGGTATGACATCCGGCTGGATCAGTATTGGTAATCGAAGGGATAGTCTATTCCAGATCTACGGGCCAACAGCATCTGTAGACATGTCCCCAGTGTCGCACGTCGGGGAGATGATTTGGCGAGGGAGCTGATTGCTGATCTGAGCCCGCGCCTACCAGGAATATGTGCGGTAAAGGTGAAAGGCAGGTATGACGGTGCTTGACCCAGGAGAGACTTGAAAACGAGTGAAGAGATTTTGTAGTCAATTCTTTGGCGCAGCCAGTGGAGATCATGGAGAAAAGGAGTGACGTGACCATGTTTTCTTTTGTTGCGTTGATATGTTTAACGACATCGATTATTAGCGCAAGGAGTTTGTCTTGTTTTGTTTTCTTTGCAGATAACTTACAAATATAATAGAAATTACAAAAACATCTAGACCTTTAAGTTTAATTATGCCCTGCGCGTTGAGAAAATTAAAGTAAAAATTTGAATTATTTCATGAGACATCAATAAGTCAATTGCTTTTCCTCTCGAGGACTTCTTAAGTTTAATTTAAACATTTCTCGCGAACAATAAAAGTCTAATGACATTCAATTTCTAATGAAACTTTTACATGACGTTTTACACGATATTCATATAAGAAGGTTTTTAAAAAATACAATAATCCTTCATAATACAATACAATACAATAGGCATTCAGGAGGTTATCATCAAAATGATTAATATTCCTGTTACAATTGTAATGCTGATATGTACTCCTGGGGCATTTCACTTAAATTACGAAAGAACCATAAAAAACCCTTCTTCAACATCTCGTTTGTGCACAAAGATTCCCCTTCACCAGTGAAATCATCAGTGAAATGTTACATTGTTACATTGAAGTTAATGAGCTCTCGACACACATTTTGAATAGTTATTGTTGGTAATTAGGATGTTAGGCTGACATTTATTTATTTATTTATTTGATTAAAGTCCGTTGCAAATAAATAAATGGCTGACTAACATTTTACCAAGTTATATTGGCTAGCTGTTAATGTTAATTACGTGACACTTTATAACATCATTAACACAAATGACGCAAGGGAAAGGGAAAATCAGGGTTCTGTGTCTTTAAGACAAAGGGCGGAGGAAAGCCCAGCATTAAACTATAGTAGATGTAACATGCTATCAATGGATGAGCTAGTATTTGTCTGGGATTAATTGTGTTAGTTTTGGGTTGGTTAGGAATGGTTGGCTCGACTGTTGAGTTAGCATCACTTCAGCTAAGGCGGTAATCAAGGATTAGATAACAAGTTGATAATATAATAAGCAAATATGTTAGGCTGTAGGTTGTAATTGGTTAATCACTAAATTCGAATAGTCAGCAAGACATCACTTGATCGAAAATCTTCTTACTAATTACGTTGTGATAGTCACATGCTCTTGTCATCATTTTGCTATAAATAGCCATCATTTGAGTTCGATCAGATCAGCTGTTAACTTTCCCGGCAAAATGGCTCTCCGAAACAGTGAGTGTAATTTCAAGGCGATACGGTAGCATTTTACAGTAACGAGGTTCCTGCAATTAATCAGAACCATGTTGCATTTCAGTTCTTCCGCTTGTGATGCTTCTGGCGATGGCGGTCAGTTTGAATGAGGCCCTGATGAGAAGCAGTCTCAATGACGAACTTGTTCAAAGATTTGCGTCTCGTTTGGTACGATTTTAATTTAAAATTAATTTCAAAATCGATTGTACGGCATTTGATTGTGGTTTTGCAGGGAAACACAAAATTTGAATGGAATGACTGTGGAAGTGAATCGACATTGCTAAAAGTTAGCAACTTTTCTTTAACTCCTGACCCAGTCCAAACTCCTGGAAAGGCATCAGTATCTTTTGAAGCCAAGCTGAAGGAACAAGTCTCCGCTCCACTGAAGGTTTGAGTTTAAGATAATTTCTTTGAAATGATTACTGCAAATAACTGAAAATAAGTTTCTCTCCTGAGATTAAAAATAGATTGTATTTAGTTACGTTAAGTAAATTGGACATTTGTATTTTAATCATGCAGGTAGAAATTCGTATGGAGAAGAAAATCTTTATTAAATGGGTTACATTGCCCTGTGAGAGAGGTTTTGGGTCGTGTAGCTATGATGACATTTGTCCGCTCCTTGAAAAAATTGTTTGCGACGAAGATGACAAATCTGATATTACATGCCATTGTCCTTTCAAGAAGGTAAATTTTGAATATTGTAACAATGCAGGTTAAGCTGGTTAAGTACTTAACTTATATTTTTACTGACTTGAAGGGAAAGTACAAATTGAAACCGACTTCAATTGATATCGACGAAAAACTTATTCCTTTTCCATGGGCTCTAGTACACGGAGAATACAGAGTCGACATCACGGCTTCAAGCAGCAATGGACAAGTGGCCTGCCTGCATTTCCAGTTCACTCTCGCTTAATCGCAGCGATTTTATATTTGAAACAATTGCATACTAGTTGAATTGTTTTGTTTTGAAGTGCATTGATTCATTACGAGGAAGATGTTAAAACTATCCCAATCACGCAGTCTAGTTATCATAATTGTCGTGCAGGTTATCACTATCATGCATTCCAGATGATTTTATTAATAATACTTTTTCTCCCATGGCTTACTTCTATTTTTAATACTAATAAAACCTAAAACACTCAAGCTTAAAATGACCAAACCTTTGCTAAAATATCATCTTCAACAAACGAACAAAGAAATCTGGCAAGTATTAAACAACAGAAAATGTACAGTATTTTTTATTAGTGGTTCAATTGAGTGAAAGAGCTTCAAATGCTAAAATTGAAGTACTTTCGATGTTAGAGAATAGAAGCATTAATTATTATGACGTGCTTTAAAAAAACGAAATCTTGTCAAGAGTTATTTTCTTTTGTCAAAGCTTTTGATAGAAAGGAAAACAGAAAGTATTAAGAAGAGTTGAAATGAAAAGCTTCAGAGATGCTTAATTTATGTGGCGCCTCTTCATAAAGGTGGTAAAGCATGAATTATTGCGAATGCAAAGTAAGAATGCAGGAAGGCAATGTTTAAGATAAAAACTCAGGAAATGACGTTTGCATACTCGAAAGGCTGATTGTGTTTATGTGAGTACCTTAGCACGATGCCAAAGACGACTAGAAAAGATTTCGAAGAACAACATTTTTTGGTCTGGCCTAAGATGCTATATAGTGGAGGAAAGCGCTGCGATGCTTTCGAAATTCAGAAGCAAACCATCACCATTGTCATCGTCGTCGTCGTCGCCGCTATCGTCATCAACATCATCACAACCACCACACTGACATCAGTTAAAGGTACTGAGGTGTAATCATAGCATTGGGAAATGTGTCGTGTCCAAATCCTTCCTGCACCGTCAGGAAGCGCCCTCTGGTCAGGTATTTATTAGCGGTTAGGCGAAAACTATAATCAATTTCTTTACACATATCTCCCTATTTTTCCAACTATCCCAACCATTCCGAAAAAGTGTCAAAAAAATAAAAGCCAGTTGATGAGACAACCACTTCTTGACCAAATTCTGCAGCCCGACTATAATTTTGCTGAGGCGAGGACTCTGCAAACTAACTTTTCACCTTTTTTGGGGAGAAAATGTCTTAATCCGGTAAACAAAGGGCATGCAATTTGGCAAAACTGAATGCTAATGAGGGGTATAAAGTGACCAATAATGATATATGGAATAGTATGACTTTCTCGAATCAGTTTGATTCGAAATTGGAAATTGCTTTTCTTATTAAACTTGAACATTTTAGAAAAATCTGTACCAATAAATTACAGCGCAAAAATAGAGATTACTGCAATGAAAGTGGCTTCTCTTAAATTGCAAGCAACCTATGCATACAATTAACTGTTGCGTGAAGATATTCAGAATGTCAGATAATGTAATTTTCTTCACGGGATTCACAGAAGCTCTTTTTCTCTTGGGCATAGATTTAAAGAGCATCCAATTCTTCTTTAACAAAAAAGCTACAATTAGAAACATTTATAAAGCAATTATGGCGTTATTTAGAATTCGGAATTATTAAATTTGTAAACTTTTACATATAAAGTCTGATAAATCTTAAATATTAGTAGATCTAAATATTTAATTGATATCGATTTATCTTGATATTCGGATCGGAAATATTGAAAGAAGAGTGGGTAATATTGATTAAAACTTATTAAATTTTCACATTACATACGAGGTTTAAATCTGCAGATTCACACATGATGAAAAACAAAATGGCCGACTCTTTCAATTAAATAAAAAATTCAAATTTCAATCTGCTCCAAATATTCCGATACGAATTCATCCAATTTTTAACTGAATATAAATAATATTTGTACTTTTGTTCTTCAAGATCGAGTAAATGTAGCTTATTATTATAATTG
>MPNW01000665.1:36093-48458 GCA_011800805.1 Hirudo medicinalis | reverse complement strand
AATATTTGATAATTTAATTCAATTAAGCACCGATAATTGCATAAACAAAACAGTAACGGAGCGTGTTCGTATCGGACAAATGCAATTCCAAGAACACGAAGGCATTGGAGATGATCGTGCAACATCAGGAGGCATTAAGTGTTCAATGAAAACATTCCTTGGGGCAGCATATTGGAGGAGATGACAAATGCTTTCATTTGCGAGATGGAACAATTTCTTGCTTCGGATTTTATTGCTCATTTTTATTTTTATTTTTTTATTTTTTTTTTTTGAGAATCAAACATTTATTAGTGGAAATGTTGCCCAAAAGTAGAAGAACGCTTCCCTCGTGATGTTCTTTGATTTGCCAACTTAATTCCAATCAATTTTCAAACAATGTCAAAGTAAAAGTTTACTTTAAAAAAATCGCAGAACAAATTTCCAATAAATACTTAATAAATAAATAAATATTTTTCCTGAATTTTCCACCTGAGCAAATTGAGGAAGCTTTCAGGACATGTGCTCAGTACAGCTCAGTTCTCGAGTAGCTAAGTACTCGGACTCCTGAGTACATGTTCCTTGCAATTTGTGTTTCAGAAAACTTTTCCTAATTGAGGGTTCACCACTCCAGTCGAAGACCACCATTCAACCAACACCGGTGGATTAAACATAGGAATGTCATTAGAGCCGGTTGATTACAACATTCCACATGGAACTTGTTTCCAATGTTTTCCTGCTCAGTTTACATGATCTCCATTCTCACGAAATGTCTTACGCATCGTTTTGTTGGGTAGTCGAGGGGGAGTAATTTATTGGGAGGCAGTCCGAGTGGGGTGAGTGGATCAAGTGGAGGGGAGATGAAAGTCCTTTGAGTCTATTAAATGTTTTGCGTTTGAATTGTTTAAAATGAGGGGAAATAAATTAATTCGCTTTTTATTTGCTTCAACAATTCCCTCCCATGACGTCGTACTTGGTTTTTACGCTCACGTGTTTAAGTTATTCTTAATTCTCCTTTGTGCTGACCGAATAATGTAATTAACTTTGAATAAGTAGTTAAATAATTTTAATAAAATATGTTTACAGAACACAAAACGCTCAAAAGGTGTTAACACATTAGAAAGTGCCTTCTCAATAAATCCTCGTGAGAGTCAGCAATATAAACGTCATCGATGTCATAAAGAAGCTGCATTTCCTGAGATTCAAGAGGCGAACAAACACAGGAGCACTCAGGTTCAAGGACTTCTGGAGGCCATTCCAGGTGTCAAAACCTGTTGACATTTCCTCTCCACAACTGGAGATTTTCAGTTTTCGGAAAGGAAGGGATTCGAGATTTCGTTTTTAAGACTCGTCTGCTGGATTACAACTAATTTCAACAACTACTACAACTATTAATGATAACAACAATACTTATTATTATTATTATTATTATTATTATTATTATTATTATTATTAAAGACAGTAATAATTACGATCAGTCGTTGTTATATGTACATCATTTTTAAAAATTGTAAGGTAAAAATAATCAAACAAAAAAGGAGCAGCAAAAATATTCGTAATTTCAATCATCTTCCACGGATTCAATATCATTTATATTTCAAATTTAAAATAATTAAATATTTAAATATCAAAACAAATCAAACAAAGGAAACCAACATAAACCAAGTCGGGCTGAGGTCAGGAATGAAGTCCCAATTAAAAACTTTCTCTACAATTTTCAGCATTTTAAAAGCAAATTTTACAAAAAAAAAATCCAAGCGTTAAGACGTCACGTCTCCAGTTTATCTCCCTCCTGGAAAACCTGGAAAACCTGGCATTGAAACGGAATGAATGGAGAGAGAGAATAAAAAAGAAGGAAAAAAGTTGGAAAGCGAGAAATGAAAGAATGCTGATGAATGGCGGCCTAATCACTCATAAAGAGACCCGTGATTGGCTGATTGATGAGGTAGCTTTCCGCCGCACAAGACAAGGAAAAACGCGCCTTTGAATGGAGAGGCGCTCGGAGTGGATGGATTGTCCGCGGGCTCGCCAGGGAGAAGGTGGAGCTGACGCCTGGAATGGTCGTTCTCTTTGAGGGAGATTTGTCGTTGGGATGTACATTTGGAGGTTTATGTGCCTGAGATTCATAAACTTAACTTTACTCACTTGATATTATAAGCCCCAGTCCTGACGCAATGCAAATTTAGGGGGCAGGTCGAAAGGCCAGCGATAACCCGGGTCAAAGTTATTTTTAGAACAACTTTCACGACACCAGCTTCGCGACAGTCATCTCTCGTTATTTCAAACATCTTTCAATTCACTCTCCAACTCATTCATTCTTTCACTCATTCACTCATTAACCGGGCACCACCATGCACTCACTCACTCACCCACTCACTCCGAAAAGCAAATGTTTACACCAACCTTGATCCGCGGCGACAATGAAGGAAGAGAGCAGACAAGAGAGGAACAGCCAAACAAACATGTCAACCACTTTGGACCGGAAGCAATCTAGCGTCACGTGATGGTGCAGCGTATGACGTGCTTGATTTCCGATGGTTGTCTGCCGCTGGTGGGTTTTCCAAAAGCAGGTGGTGGTCTCCCAGTGGAGTTGAGGGTCCCCTAGAACATTAAACAGGGAGGTTGGGTCGTAAAGAGCCCCACATGGAGTGTCCACCGTGCAATGAAAAAAGCTTAAAATTTTCATAACTTAGATTTCATGCTGATGTTTCTGTTTGGATTACGTCCTGTTTGGTGTTTCATGGAGGGATGAAAGAGAATATTCAAACTGTTTTTGCAAATTATTTTTTAGAAATGATTTTTATTGAATTTCTAATTATAAGTTATGGATTAGTGGTTTTTATTTCACGTTTTTGGATTTATTTCTTTACCGGTTAATATAATTTAGATGTCAGATAATTTTGTATGAATTTTTGACTTGACTTTTTTGTTTTCAGGATCAGTTTTAATCGATGTTTCAAAATTCAATTGATTTTGTTTGAGGAATAAAATTATTTCATCAGTGAAATCAGTGGTGATGAGATTCTTACATTTGAAAATGTATTACTGCTTTTAAATCAAAGTAATTTTCTGGATATAATTATTACAATAATTATTATTGTTATGCATAATTATAATATACATATCCATATCTTTGTTCGTCACAGGTCCACTGGAAAGTTGTTGTCATGAATTTATTTTATCACAAAAACTTTGTTACTTTGTGAATATTTCAATCAGAATTTATATTTTTAACAACGAAATTCGAAATTTTGACGGTTTCGAAATGTGGAATATTTTTATGATTTCTGAGAGAAAATAATGTCTGCTTTTAAACTGCTTGATTCGAATTTATTTAAATAAGAAATATTTATTTGATTTCATTGAATAATGCTTTTTAGAAATTAAGCTGTCACAATTTACAATTTACAATGTAACAAATATTAGCGATTATTTATATAAAATTCAAAAGTGATTTATAACAATTATTGATTTAATTAGTGATTTATATATGTATTAAAATTAATATATTATAATTAAATTATATATATTTCTAAGTATAATAATTAAATAATAATTAATATTAATATAATAATTATTACAAATAATTTTATAATAAGCCTAATTTATTATATTAATTAACGACCTGCAATTACCTATAAGTGTAAATATACAAGCTCAAATAATTATGAGCCTTCATAATTTCTAATCGTGCAGAACATAAGTTAAATGCTAAAAATTAATTTACGTCCTGGATTTTCACTTGAAACAGAATGTTCATTGGACTTTACTGCAACGAGAATCATAAACTTGTGCGCATTGCAAAACGACATTTTCAACTTTTTTGATGAAAATGCAAAAAAAAAATTGTTAAAATTCATCCAAGAATTCGCATTAAAAGTGTTGGCATATTTTTCTAAAAAGCTTTGGCCATTTGATAGCTCCGTAAAAAGGAAACATTATTAAGTGGAACTCGACAATATTTTGTAATCTTAAAATTGATTCCATCCTATGAAAATATTAGGCATTTCTTAAAAACAGGTTCTGAATATTCCCGCCATCATGCGCTTCCATTTTGTATCGTCTGCGTTTGATAAGCACGTGCCTCGATAATCAAATGTCCCCTGATTGGCTGCTTATGTATCACGTGGGACAGCATAGTTGGCTGCCATTACCTTCTGCTAAAAGCGCGCCATTCGATTGGAGTGGATTCCATCTGTTTCCATGTTTCCATGTGTTTCCATGTTTTCATGTGCTTCCATGTTTTTGTCCGTCACAAGCGACTGGAAAGTTGTTGTCATGAATTTATTTTATCACAAAAATTTGGTTACTTTGTGAATATTTCAATCAGAATTTATAATTTTAACAAAGAAATTCGAATTTTGATGGTTTCAAAATGTGGATTATTTTTATGATTGCTGAGAGAAAATAATGTCTGCTTTTTAACCAATTGATGCGAATTTATTTAAATAAAAAATAATTATTTGATTTAATTGAATAATGCTTTTAAGAAATTAAGCTGTCACAATTTATAATTTATAATCTAACAAATATTAGCGATTATTTATATAAAATTTAAAGGCGATTTATAAAAAATATTTTATCATAATTTATAAAAAATATTTATTCTGGAACAACTTCTCAAGCAATTTTATGAATTTTCAAGAAATAATTTCGTCATGATTTTCTTTCTGACGTCATCATCTCAGAGTTCATTGAGTTTAAATCAATTTTTACGAATTTTTATTTTATTATTTCAGGAATGTGATCAATAAAATGAAATTTGACAGATAAATGTTTAATCAAAATTTCAATGAATATCGCGATATATTATTTTAGAATAATTTATTTTTAAATTGTCATTTAAAACTAAGGATTTGTTTCCCGAAATCATCGCGAAGCAAACTGAACATGTGTAGTTGTTCGAGAACAACGGAGTCAGTGATGCATGAATGATTTCCTTAAATGGAAAGATGGCAAAAAGATTTTTTTTTTCATGTTTTGCAATTTCGTTTCAAAAAAATCCTTCTAAATTGAATAAGTTCTTCACTTTCTCAGGCAAATTTAGAATTTAAAGCTAAAAATTCTTCAGATACTTTTTCGTCCGTGTTTTGATTTTATGTAAATTTTTAGAATTCCCTTTTAAGATAGAAATTGATCTTTTTGTGGCGTGGAAACAAATTTTTGTTTAAAAGAATCGAGTTTTTCTTGAATTTCGTTGGGGTGCAAGTCTTTTTAGGTAGTTGACCTTGAAAAATATTTATTTCGAATATTTTAAGAGGCCATGTTTGTGCTTCTAATTGTGAATTTCCAATTCAAACTGACATTCATGTATTCTCGAAGTTTCTATAATTACGTGAATGTTTACAAATTTAAAACTAATTTAATTTGCATTTAAATGAATTCCATTTATTTATTATTAAAATTTGCCATGTTCAAAGTTTTACGACCAATATTAAGAAATTATTACAATTGAATCAAATAATAAAAATAATTACTAATAAAACAATAATAAAACATCCACACCTGCAACGTTTAATTTCGGATCTCAAATTAAGAAATTTGTAATTAAATTTGAAACCAACAAAATATTTTCGAATTATTTCCAACGATTTTTATATTAAAGTAAGTTCAAATTTTTCATCTGCATGGATGGGTTTTATTGGAATGTTGTGAAATGACCAGTAATTTTGCTTTTATTCTAAATAAATCCGAAAACATAAAACTTGGACTTGTGGGCCAATTGAGCACGGAAAGAATGTTTAAATTTATTTTATTTCGAAATAGAATCAAAACAATCAAAACAATCAAAATTTCCAAGAGAACGAAACAAGAACATCTTCATCGAAGCTTCCTTCCATCCTGAGTTTCAAGTGAATGTCTTTTATCGTCTCACTTACTCCGTCTAAAAGCATTAAAACAACCTCTTGTGTCCATGGAAACTCTCCAGTTTTCCACCATTTCTTCCACCATATCCACCACTAATTACCCTCGTCCACCACTAATCACGCACAGCGGTGCGTGAGTTTGCACAGGAAATTCATTGAATTTTTAATTCGAGCCAAGAAAATAAGAAACACATTTTTTTAAATTTCTAAGAAATTTTAAACAAGAAAAATTATTATCAGAAATTATGAGTTAATGTAATATAATAAATTAATATAATTAATTTTCATTAAAAATCTGAAGAACGTTCAAAGTGCAAAACACAAAAATATTACTAACGAATATTCCACTCTGAGGTTTTCAATGGTTTGATTTTTAATTTTGTGGCTTTGAAATTATTTTGTAGTGAACTAATTATTATTGAAAAGCAGTAGGAAAACATTATTTATTAATAATGAAAATACAAATTCTGGAAAAGCAGACGAAATTATCGCAATAATAAATAATAATTGTTAACGAATTAATTAGTAATTATTACGTAATAAATTATTTAACATTTTGCCAGTTGTAATTTATTCACGTTTTTGAAAAAACATGAAAAAATCTCACCTGGTCAATTGCAGGTAGACGTGATTATTTCAATATCGCGAATGTTATTATTGTTTCAAGTTATTATTATTATTATTTTTATTTATTATTATAAGAATTTGTATATATTTTATTGTTTTTCAAATGTTTGTCTCCACTGGAAGCCTAAGTTCTGCTTGAAGAGTGAAGCTGCTTTTATAACTTATCCTGGAACGAGTGCGGCGCATGAATGTGTGATCATCATCATTATCATGATCATCGTCGTCATCCTCATCATCATCGACGTCGTCGTCGTCATCATCATCATCATCGCATTTACAATGTGTAGACTAGAATATTCAATACAATCGATTCATTTATTTTGTATAAATTGCAATTAATTGCTTGAAAGCAATTAAGTCCGGCATTTGATCTTCAGCGGTTTGAATTTGTCTTGCAATAATTTCTCATTTATTTTCTTCTTTTCCCTTTATTTCAATCAATTACATTCCTTTAAGCTGTAAAATCAACGATAAAATGTGACCATTAAGCATGAAATGAGGAACTAATCTTGCATTAATAACAACATAATGTAATATAAATAAATATTATGTAAATATTATTATTATACATAATATCAATTACTTATTATTATTATTTAAATATTATTCTTATTATTATTAAGCATAATATTAATTATCTGAAAATTATTTGAAGAATAAATTCTAATCAACACAAGCTAATTACGTTTATTTGTAAATTGCAAATGGCGCCATCTTGTAAAACACGGTGACCTTCATGTGGCGCTTATTTGCTTTGTTGTTGCTGCTTTCAATTTTGTCACAACTCCTCTTATTGCGAAATATTGTCATCACATTATCAGGAGACCTCGTCATCATCATAACTACCGTCATAACAGTAATAATAATAATAATAATAATAATAATAATAATAATAATAATAATAATAATATATTAATATTAATAATTATAATATTAATTATAATATTATAATATAATTATAATAATATTAAACTATATAATAATATAATTATTACATAATTAATATATTATAAAAAATATAATATTATATAATTAATAAATATAATTATTATAATATTATTAGTATTATTATTATTAAATTAATAATAATATTATTATATATTATTATAAATAATATATTTTATAAATATATATTTATAAATATATATTTTATATATTATTTATATATTATATATTATTATTATATATTATATATCATATATTAATTTAATAATAATAATAATAATAATAATAATAATAATAATAACAATAATAGGGTAATATTAATAACAGGATGNGAAAGGAGTGGAGTTGATACCAGGACGTCCTAAGGTTTCAGAGATTCAAAAAAATCTCCTTGTTGGGCAGTGCCCACATTTTACGGAAAAGTGCTTGGATGAATTACTAAGAGCATCAGTAGTGCTCCGGATTTATCCTTCATCGGCTGGAAGGCCGAAAGGAATAATGTGAAAATTCCATAATAATAATAAAATATCTTCCAGGTTTGCCCTGGTATGAACGTAGCATGAAGAGAGCAGCCAACAGCAAAATAGCCGTGTCCGCCAATTACAAAAGAAGTTGACCAAGAAAGGCTGCATCACCAAAGTTGAGCCGAGAACAAGTATTAATGGAAACCTCAGAATTCCAGACCTAATAGCATGGGAGAAGGATCAATCCATAGCCTGCGATGTCACCATCATCTCTGACACAGCCCCATTAGACGAAGTGCACACATCCAAAGTGCAAAAATATGACGATAAAGACTCTCAAGTATGGATGACAAACAACAGTCCAGGTGAATTCCCTCCTCCGTAGGTTTATGCGACTGCATTCGTTTGCAACTGGAGAGGAGTGATCTCATCGAAATCGTACTCCTCCTGGCGCGGCCTCGGCTTCTCCAGAAGCATGTTAATGAATTTGTCAACGACAGTTCTCTCTGGCACTTACCGCATGTGGAAACATCATAAGTGAAAAACGCAAAATCGATGGCGGAAAAGAGTTGGCTTGTAGATGACATTTATTGTGTAATGCACTGATTTTTAAACATTGATTGTGCTGTGGTTGCGAATTATGTCCGGGGTTCTCTCAGGCCCAGAATGGGGACTTTAAATATTGGTTGCGGTTCTTGCACTATTCGTGATTTCGTGTGTTCGATTGTTTGGCTGAGAAAATAAAAGAAAAAATAATAACAAAATAATAACCATCCTCATCACCATCATGATCATCACCTCATCCGTCATCATGATCATGACCTCATCCATCATCATCGTCTTCATCTTCATGAGGGCAATCAAATCCCTCCTCATGAACCATGGGGAACCTCTCAGTCGGTGCGTTGACCTTTGTGGTTTCCATGACAACGTGCGTTTTTCCATCGCTTCTCTGTCTTCAAAGAGGCGGATTAATGTCGGAAATATTTCATTTATTTTTACTTTTAATTTTATTTTTATTTTTAGCAATATATTTCTCAATCTTTTTAAATATGCGCTTGACTGCTTCTCCATAAAAATATCGATTTTTTTTAATCCTATCGGAAAATAAAAATAAAAAAAAATTTGAATACTTAAAAAAAGTTACTCGCTGGAATTAAATTAATTCTATTTACAAAAAGAATTGTACTTATTTATAACAATAGGAATTGCATTCATTGAAATTCTCTAAATGAGTGAAATTGAACGAAGCTAAGGAGCAAAACAATCCTGAAAACACGTTGCAATTGTGGTGGAATTCCTTTCCATTGGAATGCATGAACATCATCGTCATTCCTTCCATAACTTGGCTTAACGATCAACTCTTGGAACCCATTTTGGCAAACCACGGAAACATTTGCCAGAGTTTCTTTGATTATTTTCAGATTGAGTTTTCAATCTATTTTGTTTTTAATTTTAGAAATTCATGATCACATGAGTGCATTATTGAGGCAGTTATTAGTAATTATCATTATTGTTGTGCAAAATAAATGTTTTAATAATATTTTAATTACTGTAAATAAATCGTAAATATTAATTTATCAAATTCTTTGTAAACTCTTCCAGAATTTATTCTGAAATTCGTTGAATATTAACAATATATTGCTGTTGAAGTTGTTTAATTGATATTTTTATTATTGAACCTCTTCCGTTTCAAATTACAAATATTTAATTGTTGTATTATAATACATTTTTCTGACATTTTCTCTAAATTTTTTTTTGCAGTTTCGCTAAATTGCATTTGGCTAAACTTTATTCAGTTTACATAAAATAGTTCATTGTGTTCTATTAAGACACTAATTTATAATATATAATTAATTAATTAATTAATTTATAATATTAAGACAGTAGCGCAATAAGCAGATCACATTATCAAATTAATGAAATAATAAGGACAATATTGATAATAATTGAGAATATTGAGAATAAAACTTAGTAAAAATAATTTAAAAAACAACTTATTGTTTTTTATAATAATAATAGTTTCAATAATAATTGGCAATAATTATTATTATTAATATTATGATTTAATATAATATAAAATTTTGTATAATATAAATAATATGATATTATTACAATAATTACTACTGCCGCTTCTAGATGTTGTTGTTCATTAACGTCCATTACATAACTGGATGATTTGGACGGAGCTCCCACAACGGGACTCGAATCCATGCTCTCATCTCCATTTCCAGATGATGCCTACCATTGTGAGCCATTAGATAAATGGAAGTTCATTTTTGAAAAATGTTGTTGCCAACAACTCGTTGGGTCTGTGAGGATAGACTTCAACTTGTCTGCAGTTTCTTTTCCAGTTCAATGGAGAAGGCAAGTCTAATGTTTTTGTTAATGAATTAATGGACTTCCAAGCTTCTACGTTCTCAGGAATTAAAGCATTTTCTTTTAAACTTCAGCAAGAATATCGAAAGAGTTTTGTCGGATGAAAATATTTGCTTGACTTGAATGTGTGTGTGTGTAAATATTTTATGATTTTTGATAATTAATTTAAACAAATCGGTGATATTTTATGAAATATTAATTTGCTTTCTTTCATCGACTTGACCTTTGCAAGAAATCTCTAAATCTAAAGGGAATGATTTTAATTTCAACGAATTTTTTGGAAAAAAAAAGTTCGACATTCCTCATTTTAAGTTCCTTGGATTTTCATTCCACTAACGAGTGACAAAAAGTCCTCAATGGAAGAGCCGCACGAAGTAGAAGCTTCAAAGATAAAACCAAAACAAAAAAAAACAGATAGCAGTGATTTGCTCTGTAGGTCTCTCATTCCACCTAAATATAGGCCTTCCCATTTCGTGTCACTTTGATGGTACATGATGCGCTGACATACATCTGCTCAGAAACTTCCAGCCATTCATCCATCCATTCATCCACCCCACTCGCCACTCCTCACTCACTCTCCCCACCCAAGGATTTACCAAAACTGATCATTTCACGTAGTCAATAAGGAAATTATTTAAATTACAAATTACCATCTTGGTTCTGAGATACTACTAAGTACGACTTTGGCTTTCAATGAATTTTTGAGAGTCTGGGAATATTTATTTTCCTTCCCTTTGTATGCACTCCGACTCGCCAGCTGCTTTGTATGCCCCCGCCTAAAAGAGGCAATAAAGTTTAAAAAAAATTTAAGGAAAGAAGATTTGTAAGTCGATAGAAAGAAAACAGGATGAAAGATACCTTTACGCCTCTTTTTTAAAGTCCTACCAAAGGTGTCTATAAAAATAGAAGCAAATAATAAAAGAAGGAAAGTATACGAAAGAAAGTATTTGTTTAGTGTTAGAGCGGATGGTGGTGCTGTAATAAGGTAATTAAAACCTTCATTGTCACGACAGAGGGCAATCAAAAATTCTTCATAGGTGTCTTATTTTCCCAGCGTGAACATCAAACCTTGAGAGAAAAACCACAGGCATCGTTCGACAGATTTCATCATAAATCCGACGTTTCTTCCTTTATTTCATCAGAATCTTTACTTTCACTAAAACCAGGAATATTGGTAGAAATATAGAAATATTCATTCGATTTCAAATTTAAAAAAAAAATTAGTCGATAAATGAATAAATCAAATTTCTTTATTTCACTGCCATGAAACAAGTTGTGGAATGTGAAACTTAACCATGTACAAGACTACCCGATATTTTTGACCTGCAAAAACCAACAAGGACTGGAGTAATAAAAGCTCCACAAATCCGGATTGCATGGAGAAGGGCACCTTGCATGGAAGAAGGTGCTGATCATCAACAACAACCTGCTTTCTCCTGGTAAAATGAAGATGGATGGATGGACCGGGGTGGCAAAGTGAAACTCCGCATTTAGAATTTCCAACAACCTCTCGTCGCAGTGGGCTGTCATTCCATGGTCTGCCTGACAATAAATCTCTTTTCTTTTTTCCTTTCTTTTTTTTTTTATTATTGAAAATGTTTTTAATTTTTAGTGATATAAGTGAGTTTTTAAGTTTCAAAAATTTTTGTTCTTTCAAACTAGTTTGCAGATTTTTTATCATTTTTTATCGGTTTTGTTTCATTGGTAGGTACTTAAAAATTTTTTTGTTTGAACATTCTTAGGTGCTTACAAACCCAAATCCACAAATGCACTTAAGAAAATATTTTTAAAACATTCGCCGAAAATAACTTTATTATTGCTAGCCGCCTGACGACAGAATTGTAAATTTATAAACATAGAGACTGATTTTGAAAGGAGGATGTGACGATGTACGTAACTATTTATTAAACGGAGCAACTCTTATTTTTGACAGAAGATTCTGATGGGTGGTTGCGGTGCATTATGATGTCCTGATTTTGAATTTATGCATACAAATTACACATCATCCACAGTTTTTGAGAAATTCAGATAATTCACTTTCACATTAATGAGTTATAAAACAAGTACTTATTTTCATTTATATTTATCCTAATGTACTTTATTTTAA